>CM060951.1:98207250-98342250 GCA_030765055.1 Mantis religiosa | reverse complement strand
GTTCTCTAATACACAGTTCCGATGAATATGTAAAAAAGCATTGTTTACACATAGTATACAAGGAGCTCACATCATAGAAAAATTAATAAAAGTGACATGAGGTAAAGCATACAATATACTTATTAGTAAATTATTAGGTCTCTGGAGAAATCTAAGTTACAAGTTTAAGTTCAGATGTAATGTACCGATTAACATTGTAGAAGTTGTCTCATTTTATATATTAGATGAAGATACCTAGAGGGCATGTTTGTTGCTTAGTCCAGTATTTTGCTGGTAAAGTACTGTCTGCCCAACACAAGATGGCAAGGTAGAGGAATGTGTAACGTAATCACTTTTTGCTAGGTTCACTATGTTCATGTAAAATATACAGTATCACTGCAGTTACTGAAATGAGCATTAGATCTGGCAGCATGGGTGACTCATACATGGCTCATATACTCATTTTCGTAGTAAACAGATCCACTACCAGAGCAGATATACCGTTCAAGGCCCCCCCCCCCCACTCTATATATGCCCCACTTGCTTTCTCGTGGTGGTCAGACAGTTCTAGTTATTCAAATTTCATGTTATTGCTAACAATAAGTGGGGATATAAAATAATCAAAAGATTTTTAAATTATGACGATCGCTGTGATGTGTGCAGGAATGAGATAATGTAAAATAATTCTTCCTTTCTTTGGTTGATATTCTGAGAGAAAATTTGATTAAATGAGTAATTTCATTCTGTGTGAAGCCTGAGATAGAAGATGCAATATTCTACGGCAACCATGTATAAACTGTACAATAAATTAATTTTTGGAACTAAAATATCAAGCTATAGCTTTAACAGTCAACACTAAGTGGTACATTGTGCATTTCATGCCGACGCAGCTCCTAAATAAAATTCATCAAATAATATGGTGTCCTCTACTGTTACAAGAACACACACACAGATATGCCGTACTGTAAACATTTAAACATATCCCAGTCGATTTAACTATTTCAAAAATATCCTAATCAAAAAATTAAAATAAAATATTTAGATAACAATGAATGTGCTAACAGATGACATTGCTACTCCGTCTCTTACTCATGTTGGAGGTACCCAAATGCAAAGAAAATGACCTTAGAATATGACTTGTTGACAAGACGATACTAGTTAATAGAATTGCACCTAAAGCAATTGTTCACATTGATACATTTTGAGAAATCATTTATTATATAGGTTCACAAAATCACATATGACAGAAGAAACAATAGAGTGAAATATCTTAACTTCAATACGTGACATATTTTTGCCACATAACTCTACCTCTATAATTATTTACCTCATATATGCCTTGCTATTTAAGTAGTCGACACATTGATACTAAAAACTCCCGTAGATATTTACTTCCCCTTGCGAAACATGGGAAATGAGATACTCTAATACATTATCAATTTATAAAAACGCTTAAACTTCAAAGTCATATTCACTTGGACAAAGGTAAACAAGAAACACTAAAATAAATGCAGTGAATTAGCACCTAACGAGAAGATATGGCACTTCACATAATGAACTTATTAATTAAATGTTCAGGACCGAAAAATTACTATATCTTAGCTATTCAAAGTATAAATCACACGTAGTAACTTGCCTCCACGATAAAGGGCAACCGACAAGACCAAATGTACAAGCTCATAAGAAAGTTCACACTGGAAACATAACACATTTAGAGATATGTGCACTAAAAGCGAAACAACAAAATTATTCCTGACATTAGAAAGGACAAACACGTCTTGTGCGTTAACTAATAGGAATATAGTCAATAAACAATATTTTCATTTGGAATTTTTTAGCTATGTGACTCAAAAATTAGTACAATGAGCGATGAGCACAAATCTATTTATTAATATTTAAAGCAAAACACAGCAGTAATAATAAAAACAGCAATACTGTAATAATAATACAGCAAAATGTTTCTTTAATTTAAATTCCTTTATAGATATTTGTTGATAAATTACATTTTATCTCTTATTCCTCTTCAAAATATAAGAAACAATTTTATGTTAACGTGCTTGTCCATTCACCTTATTGAATTAACTTTTACCGCTTTGTTTCCTTTAGGATTAACTTCTACTGTCTCTGTTTCTGCAAAATTAGAAAAAATCTTTATCCCCGTTTCTAGAGTAAATTTCGATGAGTAGGTTATATGCTCAGTACAATGAACCACTCACAAGAGTGGCTCTTGTGACCACGAACTTCTTCATTCTTATTTCAGTTCCACGCCCTTTAAGTTTAACGCTAAGAAATGGCGGTACCTTTGTTTGATCCTCCTTTGACAGGACATGGCCTACATATCTACTTGCGTATAGTGGGGGTGATAGAGGGGGTCCTTCTGTACTTAACGAATTGTCTAGAACCTCTATTATCCAATTCCTAATTATTATTCAATATTTAGAAACTTTTTGAACAGTTCTTGCAGTCGCAGTTCTTTTATTGCCTTATGTAAATATACAAATTCCTGAATTCCATACTTTGATAGCTGTTGAAAGAGAGAGAAAGGAGATTGCACGCAAATGAACTGAAAAACATAAATCCTGACTAGAAACGGAAATAAGGCACAATATTATTTTGAGTCAAAATCCTTTTTAGCTTTCGACAAGTACGAGGGTACGTCTCCTCAACCATTGTATATCCTTACAATCCGAATAAAATTTAGGATAGCTCATTAAACACTTCGCATATCCACCCTCGTAAGATCATCTAATTGAACGCAGCTTTGTAGCTTAATGTTAAATGATATTTTTCTCCGCTTCTGGTTTATTTGAAAAATTTACTCCTAAGCTAGTCCTGGCATTATATTCTCGTAATAAATACTACTAACTGACAAACTGAAACAGTTTACAGCGTTTTCCGACAAATAATATTATTAAAATAAACTATGTATAGGAGCATCTCCTAAGGATTCTATCAACTTCATTCCTTACAGAAGATATATTTGGAAAGATGATGCTAGATATAATTTATATGCTTATCAGTAAATAACTTGGGTTATATACCTTATCCCAAGTTCTCTAGGGCCTGATTCAGGCGCATTTATTGCATTTCTTTAATGTCTATTTCTGGCTTGTCAACTAAAACTTTTGTATACTAATACAGTTTGTTTCATTCTCCATTCTCTCTGCCCCTCAACCTGCACGTTTTCTTCTACCATGAGCAGGACTATATGCGTTGTGTTTGTGTGGATGTATATGTTTGAAAAATTATAATAAATAAGTAGGTAATTAATTTAAATACCACCGCACACGTACTACGTGGCATGCTCCAAGCTACGTGCTTAAATAAACCTTCGCGTAGTGAGATTGATGTTTGTAACATGGAAATTGCACATTGCTTTCAACGTTGAGAAATTTGCTACTGACATTTTCATCAATATTTCCGTATCTTAGTTCACATCTTCCTGTAAAACTTGAAGCTCTGACAGCAAGCGTTATTAATCAAGGATGCGCGGTTGATCAGCGGTATCCAGTTTATGAAGGTCGAGCTTTCGGCCATTCCAGTACTCCATGGCCTTCATATACTGAAGCTGACAGGGCTGATCACCCGCGAAGCTTAGATTGTTAGTTATAAATGTGCACTTTCAGGATCTGGGGAGTACCAATTTATATCTTCTTGGAGTATTTTCATAGCTCTGCAACATTCAATATGTACGACGGCTGTTCAACAAAGAATGATCATAATTTCTTACGGTCATAATTTTTAGCACTAAAATTCAAACTTATTATATTCTGTTAGCTTAATGTGAGACAAGCCGCCGTAGTAGTTTCATTGTTGGTACTCCTGGTTCCCGTCTGCGAGAACCAGGTAAGTTCAGACATGTTCAGTATCGCCTACCACTGCAATGAAGGTAACATGCAGTTAAAGTTGATGTAAAAGGAAGATCCGGTGCTTCTTTCAAACGTAATCACTGCTGATGAAACTTGGCTATATTATTTTGATCATGAGAGCAAACAGCAAAGCTCAGTGTGGAAATCTCGTTCATCACCAGCCCCTAAAAAAGCAAAAGTAGCTTCTTCGGCTGGGAAAGTTACGGTCATCTCATTCTTTCATATTCATGGAATGGTTTATCAGCATGTTGTACCTGCACACACATAGTAACTGGACAATACTACAGGGATATTCCAAAAAAAAAAACATTGCAAGTTCATATCAGGCGCTAAAGACCACATTCCGTGAAGCAGGCTGAATGCTGCACCACAATAATGAGCGGCCACATATTGCCAACGTTGTTGCTGAATATCTTGCAAAATCGACGTGAAGTACATCCCTCACCCTCCCTATAGTCAGAATTTAGCCCCATTTGACCTTTTTCTATTCCCTAATTTAAAGAAACGCCTTCGTGGGAAGCATTATCCTTCATCAGAAGCTGTGATGAAGGCTGCGGAGGCGATTTTGAAGGATCTCTCAAAAATGGTTTCCATCATGTCTTTGAAGTCTGGCAGAAACGCTGAGATAAGCGCAACGCATTCAGGGGAGACTATTTTGAGGACTATCAAAATTATGAGGATGAGTAAGGGTACGTTGTCAAAAAGAATTGTGATCATTCTTTGTTGAACATCCCTCGTATTTTTCAATAAATATTGTCGCGAACCCGATCGCGATAAGGCGGCTTGGCACACAATAGACGGATAGGTTTCACGGAGATAACGAGCTTGCATAAACAGATAACGCCGACAAGCAAGATAACTGAGGCAAAGGCCTCGCCGGGTAGATTAAGTTACGTTTCTCGAAGGCGATAGAATGTTCGAAGTATGTAACTAGATGCTTGTTTTCCAGAAACCTCTAGTGATTGACAGAACAGTGTGGTAATCATGAATGGAGATATAAAAGGGATGTGACACGCTAGCAGGACAGTTGTGAAATGAGAGATAGCCAGCTGTATAGTTGTAACGAGAGCTAAAGATGTAATCTGCTGTCACTGTTTGTTATTGCGATCGACCTTGTAAGACTGTGTAAATGTGATTTAATTATCTTACCTGAGAATTGAATAGTGTATTTCGACGAAAATAAAGGAGATTTTTAATTTCTGCAACTCGGCCTTTTAATTTTACGAACCCACAAAGTTACAATATATTTACTTCAAAATACTTCTTTCTTATGAATGTTCTATATACGTCATATTACTACATATTGCAGTCATTCTCCCTAAAATAATAACATTTTGTACATGTAAGCCTACATTATATCTTTCCAGGAAAATTTCAATCCTTAAACCAGATGTCTTTCACATATGACTGATTGATATGTGTTCCCAGCAATGATTGAAATGGATTTAGTCCAAAGTTAATTTAGGTGCGCCGAAGTTTTGAACAGTCGCCTTTGTGTTCGGCATATTTAGCTGTTTTCTCATTTCTCTCCCTTGTCAAAAGCATTTTTTCTAAGCAGTACATCACCTCACCCACGTACCCATAAACCCAGGGGAGAGATGCGGAATGGAAAGGTGGCAGAAAGATTAGTGAAAGCTGTTTTAACGTGGTCTTATTTATACAGCATCAGATTCGAGTCATGGTTTGAAAATATCTGAAGAAAGTATTGTGTTAGAGAGAAGAGAGAATGTAGAGGGAAATATGGGGAGGACAGTGTGCAAAATGATTTTTTCGTAGAGAAGTTATAGTAGACAAAGCAGAGTAAAATAAAATAATCACTGTCCTTAACGAGGCAACAGCTGTTCTACAAGTGTTGCTAGGTTGGAAAACATACTTATTTAAAAATATTTATTAATGGAATCAGCAAACACCAGAATTAAGGGAATACAGCACCGAAATTGGCTAAAAATATGGGGAAAATATTTTCTATTGGTTTTTGTTTTAGAGGTAATAAAATATTTTAAACCTTATAGTATCATAATCCAACATAAATTTATGAGTTTCAGGCATTTAAATACCATCACATGAAAATTTAATTACCCATGCGTACGTGCATGCCGGCCCTTGGATACACAGAATTCTGTCATTTGAGTTCGATTGAATGTACTAAATACATTTGACATCAGCGGGCAAAGCTTCTGGTGGAACTTTCTGTGTTTGTATGAGGGTTATTTCTTACAGTATGTGGCACCATGGAAACAAAACACTGGCTGCAAACATTGAAAGCAAATATTAATGTTTATATTCTGCTTTTCTGTGAGTTTCTAACGGTCGGGATTTTCTTGCATTTCTCGTTAAACTACATACTGTTTATATATAATTGATGAGTTTTAGCGTGCCATTTAACATTTATAAAGGTATTTTATACATCAAAACGTGCATATAACTGTTATATAGGTAATACGTAAAACATTCTTTGAAACAACTGACCTTTTGTTGACTATGCACATAGGATCATGAATAGGCTAAACGATACATGGGAAGAAACGCCTGAACATAACACAACAATGGGAACATACTTGAGGCCTGATGTAAGAAAACTAATTCTTGTGTACCAAAGACTGGCATCAGACGAAATCCTAAGGATATGTAAATCGCGTAAGACAGAAAATGTAAATGAAGGTTTACATAACATGATATGGCATACTTGCCCAAAAGAAATATTTGTTTCAGAGAAGAGACTTCAGGCTGCTTTGACATTAACCATCAGTGAATTCAATTTTGGTTGTTCTGCCTCACTTAAACTGCAGTCAGACATAATGGACACAGATTTCACCAACATCTCTAAAAATTAGCCAAGGGAAGGACCAATTATGCTTACTTCATTCAGCTATTTCTGCGAAGGAAGTTCCAAAACACACAGAAGGAAACTGAAATTGAAGAACACTGCTGCAGAAGAGAGAAGGAAGAGGCAAGAGGGTCCAACTTATCTATCTGGAGGGTTTTAGTCTACTTCAAGGCATGTAGCTGAGAAGGAAAATGTTTCGGATTTTAAAATTTGATTTACTCAGTTATAGTTTATTCAACATTTTTTGTCATTCAAATTGTTCCATACGATGCAGTTTTGATTCGAAAATTTTCAACACATGTTCTTAGAAAGCAAACAAAGGTTTCTATCACATGATTTTCTACTATATATTATAATTTTAAAGTTACTGATATAAAAAGTCAAAGGTTCAATCAATTTTTGGCCTTTTATTGGCTCCATACTTAATTTTGTTCCTCTGGAACTAAAGGCAGTATGGAAAATGCATATGATAGATCTTTTCTTTATAACCATCTGAATATTTTTAGAAATATAAAAATTAAAATTTTGAAAATTTTCATCACGTTTGAATGTTAATTTTGTTTGAATTTTGCCCAAATTTTGAATTTCACAAATTAATTACTCAAAGACTATTGAATATATAAAAAGCAAATTTGTAATTCTGTATCCACTGTGCAACAGAGCTAAGTGATAAAAATTCCAGCAAGATTGGTTTAAAATTGCTGGATTTTGTGTTTTCAGTGCTGCATCCCCTTAATAGAAAATTAGTCAACATATACCAGATCAAGAATGCGTTGTTACACTATATAGCGCTTAGTTTAAACGAGTTAGACTGTTTCTCCTTATTAGGATAAAGACATTTCAAGCACGCCTAGATTATTAGGATACGAACACCTGTAAGTTAGATCCCCAACTATCTCTCTGTAATAGTAAAATAGTTCTGTAATAATGATTCCTCAGTACACTTTCAGGATCTCCACATGGGGAGTCTTGTAATATTCCCAGTTTAGAAGTTTCTTAATGTTCCAGATACCGTAATTCATTAAAAAATATACTGAAACAGTAATCCTGCAAACTATTTTACAGTTCTCGCTGGAGTCACAGCCTAACCAAACAATCAGGGGAACTGCTGACGTAAACCTTCAAGGGTTAGTAGAACAAGGGACTTTGCAGCACTGTACAAATCCAACCGAATATAATATAAATACTTTTCAAAATTTTTATGCCGATTTATTTCCATCTTAGTTTCCCTTGTTGTTTAAAAATTGTTTCTTTTTCTTGAGTACTGCGTGGTTATAGCTAAATACTCATTTTACCGACTAGACAGTCACAACTGTACAACACAATTATCATGAGGCAGAAACGCACTGGAGCAAGAAACTCCAATGCATGAATAAGGACTAAAACGCAACGCAGATGTAATCTCAAACTAGTAATCCTCTATTGTATGCTTTATTGGATGTTAAGTGTAATACCTCTGGGGAATAGGCTGAGCAGCTTATACATTTACTTGTTTTTGGACCGGAGTTGCGAGGAAGTAATAAACCTAAGTGGCTGTTAACTAGTAGCCGTGTTGCAGAACTAGTTATTTTCAGCTCACTGAACTGAATATTCAGTCCCTAGGGGAAGTATACAGGCCAAATGCATGTAATAGGTAGGACATTAAGTTGAGTTTAAGTGATCTGGAAAATGTAATGCACAACTTAGACTCAAAGTATAAGTGTCAATAGAAACATTGTATCTAAATAAATTATAGAAATCTCTAAGCTTTGTTGAAAGGTGTTGAAATAAATAGCCTATCTTCATACTTTTAAAAAATGGGGATAAATATGTTACTAAATATCCTCCACATTCTGAGTACAGTGCAATATTATGAAACAATAAATTGTTAGTGAATATACTACTTCGACACGCGGTACATGTATAAATTTTGACAGGCTTCCCGTTTTAGAACACAGGTTATTTCAAATTTTAAATATTTCAATAAATTCCTCTATAGTTAAGCAATTAAATTTCCTTGAATTTTTCAGCAACTTAAGAAATAAGAGTACTAATTCTAGAAAGAATTTTCTTTCTAAGGTTTTGGTGATTTTAATAACGACCTATTATGCTTTAAATGCTTTGAAGTAGATTATAAACTGTTTCAAAGATTTTGAAGATATTTAAAGTCTTTCATAAAAACCTGAGCGAGATTAGTGCAAATATTCTTCAATTAAAATAGTTCCCTTTAGATCTATGATTAAGAAGCATTCAACTCCGAATGGATATAGCTTCTTTTTAATATTACATGTCAGTTACCATTTTCTGTATAATATAGTGCCAGAAATTGACGTACTGAATGAAGTGAGTGAAAGGTGCAATGGTTTAGTGGTCTCCATTTGCCTCATTGTGGCAAGGAAAATATCTGGAACTCATCCTGGTTTAGTTTCGAATTACAGACTATTTGAATGTGGTTCAGGTATGTAACATTCTTTAAGTATGTTGCGTGTTTTGTTACATTATAGTTCGGAAATACAAAGATGTAGTTCTAATACTACTTGAGTAAGATAGTAGGAAATCCAAAATAATTTGTTCCATAAAAGATAATTTAGCATATACTCATTTAACAGTCATTCACAATTCTGGTGGAATGCATTGTTCTGATATATATGGTTCTTGCGACTACGATGTTGTTGCGTTCATTATTACTTTCTTACGGTTAAGAGACTTCATATAACGAAATCCCCTATTTCGTTATAATCTAAAGCTCACATTCTAAAACGTTGTGTTTCCCTTCATTTCGATTTAAAGGTTCTGAGCTGCAGAAAACATTCTATTCTCATATCAAAACATTTTTGGCCGCAACAAATTCTTGTCGAAATTGTCAGGCCAGGCACTGGTTTGCTTTTCTATGCACCTTTCCAGGTGAATTAAATTTAACAACTTTTCCTGCATGAACACAAGTTTTTGCTGCACTTACAATTCCTTTTAAGGTGTGCATACCCACCCCATAACATAGCGATTGCGGCATTGCTTCTTTAATATTCCCCAATAGCATCTTTACAATTCCTTTTTTCTCCTTTCTTTTCTTCTTATTCTTATTCTGTGGCTTCAGTCATCGTCAAATCAGTTATACCTTAATGTAACACAATGAGATAAATTTATAGCTCGGAAATAATTAATTTTACAGTTATATTTCAGACAGGTTCACTGACACACATGCATGCTGAAACCGACTACTCCTAATTGGCTAGAGAGCACGTGACTATAACGTCGTTGGATATTTGTCTACTGCGAAAAACCGCTTTGATTCGTTACGGGGACTCTAGATATTTATCAGCACATTCTCATTGGCAGACACAAATATGATGTTATTTTCTAAATCTTTACAACCAGCACTACATATAATACAACATTATTGTATCTAATCATTTTCGTTAAAATAGAATTAAATTTCTCTTGCTAATAACTGAACCTGAATAATAATTTCGCAGACTCTCCATTATGTTAAGCCGCAGAAAATTTGTTAATATTTACGAAAACTAGTCCTAATGCTGGTTTTCAAAATTTCATATTACTTCTAAGTAGGACAGGGGTAAAGGTTATGGAAGGAGAGGTGTAGGCGTGAGTGAAAGCGTGAAGAATGAAGGAAAAAGGAGATAAGTATGCAGTTGGAAAAAGAAAGGAATAGAAGGTGAGAGAGTGAAAAAGTGACTGACATCTACGAGGCGTGTCCGTAAAATAAGGTCTCCGATTTTATTTAATGTAGAAAACGTGTTTATTGTCAATTGATGGAAAGGCGAAACTTACAGCTATTTTCAACGTAATCACCATGGCGATCAATGCACTTTTGCATGCGCTGTGGCAGTTTTTGTATACCCTTGCCATAGCACTCTCCCGCCAAGTTCCGCAGGTAGCGCTCAACCTCGCTCTTTTTCAAATCATCGTCGGTCTGGAAATTTGTTCCACTCAGATGTGACTTCAACTCATGAAACAGATGATAACCACTAGGTGCTAAGTCTGGACTGTAGGGGGATGGGTGAGGATGTCCCATCCGAACTGGACCAGGAGATCAACACTTTATGGTCTTTGGAGAGCATTTTGGGGACCCACCTCGCATACACCTTGCGATAATGCAAATGTTCGGTCAAAATCTTGTCAATCGTAGTCTTACTGACTTCAGGGATAAGTTCGCACAGCTCGCGAACTGTCACACGCCGATCTTTAAGCATTTCTTGCTCCACTTTTTCAATTGTTTCATCTGAAACCGAAGGCCGACCAGAATGCTGTTCTCCATGGACGTCTGTACGTCCGTCTTGGACTGACACACTTTCACACGTTTTTTATGTCTATACACTGTAGTCCATAGACTTCGCATAACTGACGATGAATTTCAGTGGGGACCCTTGACACTTAAAAAACGGATCACTGCACGCAACTCGCACTTGGCGGCGGAAGTGATAGGAAGCTCCATCGTAAACGGCTGCCCAGCCAAGACCAATGGTTGCAACGGGTTCATTGTGGTGGGGATTTGAAGCGGTGAAACCTAGCTAAACGCCAGTGTTGCCGGATCTCGCGTAATAGCGTTCCTCACGGCTCCAGCGCCTTGGAGACCTTATTTTACGGACACGCCTCGTACCATATAAAAGCAACAATGCAACGATACTTTAGTATTTCTAATGAGCAAAGAAAGCCCTTTATAGTCAAACTGAGGTTAATAACACCTTAGAAGACAGCAAAAGTTACGTATTGAGTAGTTGTAGTGAACAAAATGCTGACGTGTTACAATCGCATGGCTTTATCTACGTATTCTTGACATAATATTCTTACAAATATTTCTTTGTTTATTTCATATTAATCGAGATAAACTTTTGTAGAGATTTGTTTATTGCACTTTCCTTGTAGGTATAATTGCAATAAGAGATAGTAGGTTTAAGCAGTTGTCAGCATTTAGAGACCTAATCGCTATGAGATGCTTTGAAACCACGTTCTCTTTTCATAATCAGGAAGAAAATACAACTAACGCCTTCTTGTTTCATAAAAGAGGGTTTTATAACTCAAATCAATTACAAAAGTATCTTGGAAATAGTCTCACATAAAGAATTTTACTAAACTGTGTCCTTTAACGACATGGATTTTATTGGCTACATAAATTTTACAGAAACATTTTGACATATTACGACTTACCTCTATAAGGAGTAACTTCTTTAAATTTAGACAAGGATCCCCGATACAGAAACTATGTGTTAATTAAATAAGTTACTATATATAATAGACTTAATACATGAAGAATCACATATAATTCTGATAAAAGACCCATAAAGAATTAATAAAGTACAGAGAAAAACATGAAGGCTCTAAATATGAACATTTAGATGGATAGATAGACGACGAGTAAAATGACATTAAGTACGGCAATTAGCAATGGCTGGGTTCACAGGCCAATATACAGAATTAGCTTAGGTGGTTACCGAATGAAGAGATATTGATATTCAGGGTTGTCAGATTACGTACAAGTGTAGCTTGATTTTCTTAGAATATGTGGTAGAAGTTCCTAGAAATATATAGACACCTACTAAGTGGAAAAGCAGCAAATATTAGGAAAGTAAAAATGATGCGGCAACACAGGATTAGAAAGTCCTATAATCATTGCCAAAAAGGAGCTTATTAAGTTGAGTTTTAAGCTTAATAGTGCATTTTTGGACATAAATTAGAACATTTCTGGACATTTCGGCGTCATTTCTGCCTAAACGGTATAATAGTGTCCTGTTGCCTGGTAGAGGACTCAGCGTCTTGTTTCAAAATCTTGTCACAAACTATTTTGATGTAAATAATTATAGGAATCAAATACTTTAACACCGGACGCTTAATCATAGTTTCCATTAGTCGGCAAAAGTATAGATGCTTTGTTAAAATCTACGAAGTCAAAATAAATGTTACCCTTTCATCAAAACAAACTTACCCACATAGGTTTCTCATAATTCGAACAGATGTTACGAATTATCTGTTTTCGGGGAACTTCAAAACTTCAAAATGGCGCTCAACTTCTCTCCCTCAAATTGGCATCACATGAAGCAAAGAGTAACAGCTTCATCCCACACATTCTAACTTCAAGTTATATTCTGTTCTTTGTGTAGAAAGAAATTTTTTCTAAATACTACAGTTAACCAGTAATGCAAAATGGATTAAGAGGACGCTAGGGACTTATATTGTATAAAGTGATGTGTGGGATGAAGAGTCATGTTTAAAATATTCGTATATTCTTGGAAGGTGCTAACTTCTCCTGTGTGAATTTCCTGTCCTTCACAGACACAAATGCATACTACGTTCTAAAAAGATTCCTTTTGGATTCAAGATGTCTCAAAACGTGTATTTCTCGCAAAATCTTGGTACCTCCTCTACTTACTATAGTTAAGCATTAGAGAAAGCAATAATTAATGTGGAGAAAATTTACACGGCTTAACAAACGACAAGTTTATATATATTCGTATAAGAAGGCGATCCTTCTATCCACGTAAAGTTCTTAATTACGTATGCAACGACTATACATTACCCAGTAACCGTCTTTACATTAAAACTTCGGTAACAGTATTCAAAATTTTATCAGCGAATATGAGTCCTATGATAAGAAAATAGAATAAAAGCGAAACATTCCAGCGGTGTCAGTCAGATTACACATTTGGTAAACTGTAAACTCACATATTACTAAAACATCGTTTCGATCCAAAAGGTTTATTATGTTGAAACTACACTTTCCTGTGTAGAAAAATGTGTTCATATTATTATTTCCCAATTAAAAATTAAGTAAGTCCGTTTGGTCTCTGTAGAGCAAGAGTTTGTTGAAATGGCTCCCTAGGACTTTCAGGTTAGGTGAGCTCTAACATTCTCTTACGGATAGCCAGGCTTATAGCACAATTTATACGTGTTTCATACTGAACCATTTTTGCTTCTGCAAGTTCACACATATAGCTGGTCTAGGTAATGTGTATACACCTTAGAAATTACTATAATGCCTGCACCTATACTCTTACACCAGTAAACTAACATTGCCTATATACGTATCTACCTTAAACATAAAATACTTTGTGGTCTAATATCGTGTGATCCACATAAACCTGACCATTTTAATAGACCATAGCTTTTGAACCAATAATAGGACACGTGCAACTTTGGGAGAATATAATACACAATAGGGAGATTACATTACACTATTTGTATCTCAGAGAAAATGTTGGAAGTGTCCTCCACCAGCATCTATACATGTTTGCACTCGTCTCACCATATTCTTTGAAGTTTTACGGAGAGTATCCTCGCCAATATTATTTATTTTGGTTCAAATGGATTCTTTGAGAACATCATGTACATGGTCTACTCTTATACACTCTATTTTTAGATGACCCCATAAGAAAAATTCCCGTGAGGTTAGGTCAGGAGATCTGGGAGGCCACAGACCTTTTCAGATTATTCAATTATGAAATAAACTGATTACAAGTTCCATGGTGTTATTAGATGTATGACACTTTGCTCCATCTTGCTGCAAATAGCCTTCTCTCAATTCTATATCATCTCCGTAAAACTTCAGAGAATATGTTGAGACGAGTACTATCTTTCAAGAAAGTAAATGTACACTTTCCGCGGGTGAGTATCACTCAGGCGTTCCGTGCGTTCCGTGACTAAATGGTATGAAAACTAAATCGGCCATGTTCGTAGATCTATAGTGTCGTGGTCGCCATTTTAACCTGTTACTCACCTCAAAGGTTTCTAAAGCTATATTAACCCAGTATAACAAAATATTGAGTATATATCACAAATTAAGTAATAATTCTCTTGCAGCTGAGCTATTAACTACATGGCGTTGGAAAGTGTGCAAGAAAACGGAAAACATGTGGAATTATGGTTTTAACAGAACCAATGTCTATATTGTATATAAAGCAAGCTTCCTTAAGTGCTCACGTAGCTCAGTGACAGAGAGCACTCACTGTGATAAATATAATGAGGGTTCATGTTTCGAGTACCATCCTGTGGATATGTTTTTTTATTCCAGATTTTTAATTTGTTAGATTAGGTAACGAACCAATTTACAGCTGTTCTCTTGGGGTAAGCTGTTACTAATGGCATTGGAGAAATAGTAAGAATACGAATGCCAGGAAGAATGGTGACTTAATAGAGCCAACATTTTGTTGTATATAACCTACTACAAGCACATGCTATCGTAGCTCAGTGGCAAAATACATGCTGTCACTGAGCCCCGTATTCACGGTTCGAAACCTAGTATGTAGTCATAATTTTTATTCCAATGTTTTTACTTTGTAAGACATCGTAACGAATGAAATTATACTTTCTCTCTTGCGACTAAGATAACATGTTTTCAAAAAGAATGCCAGAAGTTTCCAGAGGGTTGAGTGCTAATTTTAAAGGAGCCAACTCCTAAACGCTCTATACCATCCATCTGTTCTAACAATAAGCTAATATATAAAATAACAAGAAACTGAATAATTCTTATCTTGAGAAAAACAAACTTAGAGCTGCAATATAACTGTATAATCCAGTGGAGTATAAGACAAAACTGAAAAGATATTCTGTGTAACCGTAGTTACAAATAGCCATTATTAGGAATTACAAAAAGAAGACGATATCCAAAGATAATGTTGCTTAGGAAACAAAGTAAAATACTGCCATTTCTTCATGAAGCCAACGTCATACATTAACAAATGAATTAAATTATGAAACATTTGAGATGTTGACTCTATTAAGCCGCCATTCTTCCTGGAATTCGTCTTCTTACTAATTCTCCAATGCCATTAGTAACAGCTTACCCAAAAAGAAAGTTGTAAATTGGTTCGTTACTTAATCTAACAAATTAAAAATCTGGAATAAAAACAAATCCACAGGATGGTACTAGAACCATGAACCCTAGTAATATTTATCAGAGCGCGTGCTCTCTGTCACTGAGCTACGTGAGCACTTATGGAAGCTTGCTTTATATACAATATAGATATTAGTTCTGTTAAAATCATAATTATACGTGTTTTCCGTTTTCTTGCACATTTTCCAACGCCATGTAGTTAATTGCTCAGCTGCAAGAGCATTACTACTTACTTAGTGATAAATAGTCAATCTTTTCTTATACTGGGTTAGTATAGCCTTAGGAATCTTCGAAGTGAGTAACATATTAAAATGGCGACCACGACACTATACATCTACGATACTGGCCCGCGGAAAGTGTACTTTTACTATCTTGAAAGATGGTACAAACATGTATAGATGCCGGTGGAGGACACTTCCAAAATTTTCTCTGAGATGTAAATAGTGGAATGTAATCTCCCAATTGGGTATTATATCCTTCCAAATTTGCACGTGTGTTCTATTATTGGTTCAAAAGTTATGGTCTATCGAAATGGTTCAGGTTTATATGGATCGCGCTGTATATGTTAACATTCTAGCACAATGCATTCATTTACAGAAATTGCTACCAACTTCCTCTTTTAACTTCCTAGAAATAATGTTATAAATGACATAACGTGTTCCTGCATATTTTACATTACATACCGTAGTGCTATTGGTATAAGTCCAGTTTTAATTATTTTATGTATGCTGTTGGGACGCTGTAATTTTTTCTTTGTGTTTTACATATGTTTTGTATTGTATCTCTTCCTAATTGTTTTCATTTACATCTATCTTGTGTAGTTCTTGTCTAAATATTTATACTCTCGAGCTTGAAAGAGTAATTTGACCTATTTTTGTGATGTCTTCTGCTCCTCTTTCCTATTTACGATATTGCTGCATAAGACCACCTGTTTTCTTGCAGTCTCATTACAGGGCCTTTCCCACCTTCAATTATAATTATGAAAATGAATTAAGCAGCTGTCTCATAATATTAAGATATATATTTGTTTTCACATTAACGTTATAAATGTTTTAGACAACGTTGGTACAGTCCTTTATGAGAAATGGAAATTAATGCGAAAAGTCCTTGTAAATAAGTATTTCGGGGTAATAAATTTTTATTTAACTGTTCTTAAACAGTATTTTATTGAAGATACCAACATGTTTATTCGAAATTTTGTTTTACATACTCTTTACAGACAGACAGATATGTCGCCCATAGTATGACATTGCCTCTTTTTGGGTCAGTGTGAGTTAGCAAATCTAAACATGTATTTTAGGTGAAAGGTCTATAAAACTTCCCTTTACCCAATCTGCGTGAGTGGCAGCGAAAGTAAAATTATGATAGTCTGCAAATTTTAGGCGAACGATGGTCAGTCGTACTGAGTAACGTTGATAATGTGGATGGGAACTCAATAACCCAATATTGGCTATCTTCTAGCGGCTCACAGTGGGCCGGACAGATCAATAGGTAATCTCATCTGGTCTACAAACCATTGTTGGATAAAGGAAGGAAGGGGTGGATATCAGTGGATGCGTGTTTTTCACCTTTTCTCCTGTCCGTCTGCCCAAGATGAAATACCGCCTATTCTCCCCAACCCTTTCTTTCTCCCTGGCAACGTCCAGATTAATTGAAATTCCTGTGGGAAAAGGCACTGGCAGTGCTCAACTCCCTCGTTGCAATTACTAGAGACAATTTCCATTGGTTGCACCAGACAATAAACAGGAGAGCTACTACTCTTTTAATCTGACCTTAATCAGACCCGAGGCAAGGAAATAATATCCCATTTACGAAAGTATTTGCTTCCAGAAATTGACGATTAATTGTTTCAGGTTACTGCCATTTCTAACGAATAGTTATCCTACCGTGTATAAATATCTGGAGAAAATAACTCAGTAGTGAACAGAAAGTACCGAAGTACCGAAACCAGAGTACCTGGAACTTGACTGTAATAATTAAGAGAGAATTTTGTTACATTGTTATTAGAATATGAACATTATTTGGTCCACTTAATGAGACCCATTGCCTGGTGGTGTCTTTGTCTAACCCCATTTTTGTCAACACTGGAAATTGATGCAAGATTACTTTTTTTAATTTATTAATTTACGTCCTCTAACGTTAAGTCATATCGGACTATACCGAGTGGGATGGCTCAGGTCATTTCGTTTGTGGCCCACATTCCGAAGGCATGGGTTTGATTCCCGTGGCCGACCTACCTTACCCATGGTTTTTTTCTGGGGTTTTCCCGGATCGCTAAGCGAATTCTGGGTATGTAAGTCACATCCCCCGAAATTTTTGTCCCTCCATTTCATCTCCATTGTCATTTCACATCAACTCTCATCTGGTGGTCTCTTTCAGGGTAGAAGAAGTGTCGGTGCGTGTCTCGGCGGTGCATGATGTGCTCTGAGGTAAACTACTTCCTCCTCCGGTATGTCAGTTGCCGGTCTCCACGCCTCTACTGGGACCATTTCAGGAACGCCAGCCAGGTACCTCTGGGGTTCGGCTGCTGGGTTTGTTGCCGTCCCGCATTAGGGGAGCGTGTCCGTTGTCCTGGCCTGTCGAGGGAAGTCTCTAAGGAAACTGTAGGGACCCTGCACTGTCGTGGTTCCTTGGGACGGCCGCCCTCTGTCTCCTCTCGCCTCATCCTTCCTCCCGGGAGTTCCCCATTTTGGGGCATGGGCACAATGGGCCCAGCATGCTGGCATATGTACCGAATCCCTTCCATAGTGAAATCCTAATCCATCTCGGACGATGAATGAAATGGGTGAAATGATGCTCAAATGAGCCCACGGTTCATAGAGCTTAGAGTTACGCCGGATAAGGGAAAACCCTGGAAAAATCTTATCCAGGTAACTCACGCGGACCGAGACCTCTTAAACGTGAGGCAGACACGCTATCTTCTACGCTACCGAGGTGGGCAATGCTCAAATTCTGTAGTTATATCTTTTGTTCTTCCTTAAGAATTTCATCACAAAGTTAACACATATGTTAAATAAAGTAACTGCTTCTGTTCATTATATATACTAATATGAATAACCTTATTTAATATATTATAAGTGTACTTTATAATACAAACAGAATTTGAACTATAGGTGTATTTTTCAACTGGTGATGAATATCCATAACCAATATTATATGTTTCCTTTACTAAGTTATTATGAGTTTATTTTTTCACCCAAACTATATGTTTAAAAGTATATGTTTAAATTAGCGGAGCAAGGTTTGAAAAATTATTGCCACAGGAACAGAAGCATTTTGTAATGTTATCATTTAAGTTGTATCAGCCTGAATTTATTCATTTCGTTTTTCAGCTATACCAAAACCAGAAACGTAATGTAAATAAAGAGAATAGAGTAGTTTTCAATACGTTGCAAGTGTTAAGATGTATATTTCCTCGAAATATATAGCAATTTTGATGCCATAAATAGTCTTCAATATCTCCGTTGTTGGTGAATCTTCTGTAGGATGCTGCAGGAGAGGTATGGGACATTTTTCTCGGGTTGTTTGTGAGAATAAACCGTAGCAGTCATGATGATTGATAATAGATCAGTCCAGCTAATATATTGTCTGTAATTTGAATCTAGTTACTAACTGTTTGCGGTGGAAGAACTAAACTGCTCCTAAAATTAAGCACTAACTTACTACTGACGTATTACTTCCGATAACTTCTGAAGTGTCAATAAATTTATTGTTTGAAAGAATTGTTTCCGTAATAACAATGAGAAACAAAATATGCCGCGAATCACTGAAATGCCAGGTATCAAATCTCTTTGCAGCTACCGCCAAGTATATGCTAACCCAAACGCCGTCTTCACGTGCTACAGTTTACCAAGGGTCGATCACAGTAATGCACTTATGCAATATAAAATTGTAAGTCTGAAAGGCGCCATATTATAATTACAAGCTCTTTTATGCCCTTAAGTCCCACCAATTTCAGGATTGCCCCAACAAGTACCTACGATATATCTAACCACGTTTCACATTCCCATCAGCATTACAATGTTTACCCTTATAGTTGGTATATTCTAAGAATTATTTCCCATTTCAAATTTTCATAATGACATACGCTCGTATTTTCATGAAACTCCCTTACGTACTGAGAAACACTGAGCGAATAGATTTTTGCTGACTTATAATCAGGGCAAGAACTTTATACACCGAACCTAATAAGATTGCTACGCCGAGACCATAAAATTTGGTTTGTTTACAAAGAACTGAGGGTGGGAAAAGGGCGTCTCTAGAGCACGCCACACCTGATTCCGACCTTCGGTACGTGCAGTCATTAGACGATAACAGAGACTCTTGACTAAGCGTGTATATATGAATAATATGATAAAGTCCTTTAACTCATCATTCTCTTTTATGATCAGATACATAGGCCTATTAAATAGCATTATTTAAATTGTAATTATAGGCATCAATTTTATTGCAATGTACAACTACGTGCACTAGCAAATTCTCAAATTTGAAACTTGTTCTATTGTCTGACAAAACATTTTTGTATCGAGAGAGTGTTCTCTCTAAATCGCATGATGTGACCGGAGCATACCTGGAATATTTTATATTTGAATCTCTGTTGCTACGAGGGTGGGTCAAAAAGTAATGCCTCTATTATTTTCTTTTCCTTAAATAAGTAAGTTATGTGAAAACTTTGAATTTGGTGCAATTCCTCAAACTTTCTTCTCCAATCCCTTGCATTAGTAACTTCCTAAGTCAACAGGTGGCAGCACTGCATCCTCTCGCAAAATGGCTGACATCGACATTCGTATTAGACAGCGTTCTGTGATTGAATTTTTAACCGCGGAAGGTGAAACGCCAATTCGCATTCACGAAAAGCTAAATAATATGTATGGTGATGCAACGGTAGATGTCAGCACTGTTAGACGATGGGTCCGTCGCTGTAACGAAGCTGAAGGGCAAACATCATTGACAGATGAAAGCGAAGCGGCATGTCGGTTACTCCAGTGACCCCATGCAACATTCAGCGAGTCGATGACATTCGTGGTGATCGCCGGGTAACAACAGGTGAATTGTGTCGCATTAACTCCCTCAGTAAAGGCAGTGTGATGACGATTATTCAACAACTGGGTTACTCAAAATGTTCACGTTGGGTACCAAGAAAGTTAATCGCCCAAAACAAAGAAACGAGGAAACAATAGCCTCCGAACACTTGCTGCGCTTCAATTTGGAGGGTGAGGAGTTTCTGGAAAAACTTGTTACTGGAGACGAAATGTGGGTTCATTTTTTTGAAGCTGAATCAAAGAGGCAGTCAATGGAATGGCATCACACAACGTTACCGGAGAAAAAATAATTCAAAACTCAGCGGTCGGCAGGGAAAGTTGTGGCTACAGTGTTTTGGGATGCAGAGGGTGTGTTTATGATTGATTTTTTGGAGCAGGGATGCAAAATAAATTCTGTCCAATACGTCAGAACGCTCAAAAACCTGAAAGCACGTCTTAGCCGAGTTCGCCCAACAAAAACGATGGCGGATGTTCTTCTTTTGCATGACAACGTAAGAAAAGACACCAGCCGTTACACCACTGCAGAAATTGAGAAATTGGGATGGAGAGTCTTATCTCACCCCCCCCCCCCATACAGCCCTTACTAGGAACATCAGACTTCCATCTGTTCGGGCTACTAAAGGAAGCTCACCGTGGAATTCATTTTGAAGATGAGGAGGCTGTGAAAACATCCGTGCGTCAATGGCTTAGGAAGCAAGACCGTGTGTTTTACCACACAGGAATACATGCCCTAGTTAAAAGGTGGACCAAAACTGTGGAAAAGGAGAGATTCTATTGAATAGTGACAAATTAATCGACAAAGTTGTAGTTTTCAAGCTATGTAAGTTGGATTCAATTTTCTTGGAAATTAAAAGAGAAAAAATAGGAGTCATTACTTTTTGACCCTACCTCGTATTTAAACAATATAGCACTTCACACAGTTTTGAATATGATGGATTGTTTTTAAGAGCACGTTTAAGTATTTTTAACACAATTACTATTAGTATCATCAGGAATTTCGTTTATTTGTTCACAGACTTATTCCAGTGCCCTTAAAGCAGCACACATTTCAATATTTGAAGTCTCATCTCAGACCCTTCCTCGGAGCATGATTACATCAGGGCAGCAGTGAATCGCGAGGTTCCATAGGTCAGTGTCTTGCAACCTGCACCCGCCAGGTTCCAATGTTTTGGTGTCCAAATTTCTTGCCCTGCTTATAACTAATTGTTTTCCTCAGGATGTAATTTTTCCGGCAATTATTGTAACTCTTGGTTATGATATAATGCACTGATTCTAATAAATGTAAGATTCTTTAGTGACTTCATTTATTTATGTATCATTCTGTATGAAATTTTTAACCTCACACTTAAATAATTTCAGTATCTCCAAAAGTGCAATTGCTGCAATTATATTGACAAAGAGGTGATGTGGAGAACTTGAGAGAAATTAATAAGTAGGTCTTTTGTAACTTTTGTAGATTTATATAAAACGCTTAGTAATGAAGAGAATTTTAGGATTATCTCTTTTCCACTACAATTCGGTAAGCCAGGTTCTTGCTGGTATAAAGTGCACACTGATTTGTATGCGATGGAGAATGTCTATTCTACAATATAAAACACATTGGTGAGTAAAACACACACATACGTAATTACAGGTATTTTGCTACAAATGCTCTTCTCGCATGCTTTTGCAGTACTTTCAAAATACAGTCGAATAGGTCTACTGAAGTACAATTTTCCAAAACACTTTAGTAAGTAATTTATTATCCTTATAACAAGTACGTCAGAACCGGCAGATGTTACACACAGCATATTGTTGCATTAGACATGCAGCAGCGACAATGTTGACATTAATTTGCGTGAATATTAGAGAACGTTATCATTACAGTACCAGCCAGAATTGAATAAATAGAGCTTAACAATTGATGCCAACAATGATATGTTTATCTTATAATATTCCTGTAATTACTTGCACAATTTTAATTAGCAGACTTTTCTCTCACGTTTCAGCATAGTGCCCATTCCTTTGCACACATTTTTTTTTATCATTCTGTAACTTTTAGTACCCTTATTATAGAACTCTACTCCATACTTGGGAGTAACGTTTCAGAATCCTAATGACGGAACCAAGTTTCACGACCTGTCACAATAATCGAAAACAGATCGACTTTGAGATTTTATTTGCAATTTCCGAAGAATTTTTGGTGACGATTCTTCTCTGAACTTGATCTTCTTGAGTCACAATGATACAAACTTTTATATACTTATATATTCTCAGAGCAGTTTTTGTAGTAATTTCAATTCATAAACGCTTTCCTTGTTGCGTTTCGTGGAGGCAGTTCGATGGTGATCGGTATGAGACTCATCTTGGACACGAGTGTTTCCAATTTTGATATGTTTCATCCATTTCAAACTGTTGGTACCCATGCAGACAACTCCAAGGAAATATTGGAGTTTGAGATGAATAACAGACGCCATTTTCCTTCTTTAGCAAGGAATTCAATGGCAGCACGTTGTTGAAACGAGACATTGATATCCGACATAATGGAAATACTGTCATGTCACTAGTTTGTCCTTGAAATTCGCTGTCCGAAAACATAACGTGTGCTGTAAGTTATTCAGTTCAATAGTAAACTTGGTTCATACATACATACATAGCTAATTTGCTTATATATTAGACAGATAAACATCTTACAAAATTCACTTTCACTGTCGTCAGTACTAGTGTTAGCAGCTATTATTTAAAATTCTAATATTATACCTTTAACAGTGCTTTTACATTCTTAAATATTTGCTTAAAACATTTCTGCTCATAAATTTTTCACTTTTTCATTTTAATAGCTTTCTGTCACCATCTTATTTTATTTTTTTACTATGTTGTATTTACTACATTTTTATTTTTTAACTTTAACTTTTTTATTTTACGTTTGCATGTTTGTGTTTCACTATGTTGTATGTATTGTATTGTATTGTCTGGTAAAACAGAAGAGAAGGCTTTATTAACTTAATTTCTACCAGGTTAAAAAGAATGCTAATCATATCCGAAATAAATGTGTTCTACTGTCGTGAAATTTGCATTTTGTAGCGTGTAAAAATGTACAGGATCTTCAAGTTATGTTTGCTACATAAACTCAGCATAAATAAAATCAAATTAGGAATGTTTACACATCTTGCATTTCGGATGCATAGCTAACGTTTTGTTTTGCGTTCTGGCATGTTAGTAAACATTTCAATAAACAATATTAAAAATCACACATTGCTGAAATCATATAACATACTCCAACATTTAAATTTCAGGTAAACTACAACTATGGCGTTTGATTAGGATTTCTTGAAATTCGTTATGATTTTCAGTTAGTTTCTTGAAGTTCAAATAATACTGACATACCTCAGCTGCAAAACTACTAAATTAGTGGAGCTTTCCCTTTACACTGTGTGGAATACGTTTTGCAAATATTAAAATCCCGGAGGTTCTAATCACCTATGACGCTGCTTTTGTAATTTTTTGATGTTTTGATTTGTTTTGATTTGTGTAGATATTATCAAGGTGACAGGGAATACCTACCTTAAAGAAAATTAAGTGTAACAAACCATTTCTCCGTTCTCGTTGTTTATTGCGATATTAACACAAAATGGAATATTCAACGAGAGCCACTAGAGGACTTCATAAAGCAGGAACTGCGAGCATTACTATCGCGCTGAAGTTCCAGATCATTCGATTTCGGCAGATCTAAATTATTCCACTTAAACGATTTTCCATTCCATCGGTTGGATACATTTTTGTTGACACATTTTTTCCATGCCCGGCAGGTGTAAAATAGGGAGCACAAACGGTGTTGGTCGGTCTCATAACCTAGTAGTTATGAATCGACTAGTAAGTACTTCAGTTGTGAATGAGTCAGCTGGCCAGAGCTGTGAACGGCAAAGTTTGCTGAAAGTTATTAAGAGTTCGGCAAGGAG
Source organism: Mantis religiosa (assembly GCA_030765055.1). Taxonomy (NCBI): domain Eukaryota; kingdom Metazoa; phylum Arthropoda; class Insecta; order Mantodea; family Mantidae; genus Mantis; species Mantis religiosa. Next base: position 98,317,771 of record CM060951.1, on the reverse strand, counting down.
AGAAGATTAAAAGTGAATATTGGTCTTGGAGCAGTGAACGTCGTGAAGTCCCAAGCACCGCGAATTGGTGTTGCAACTGAAATATAAAAAGTTCATTTCTATAGTAAAAGACTTTACTTTTTGTATCTGTAAAAGGTGAAAGTGATTGTAAGCTACAATTCATTTGACTATTCTAATGAGAAATAGTGAGATTGCTGTCATTTAGTTCCAATGTTTTACACAGAAACTACGAAAACCTGCTGGTATTTGAACATATGCTGATGGACCCATATGTTTTAAAAACCTTAATTCATGAGGGTGAACTTAAATGTATAGTGTTTAACGCCACCGCATGAGATGATACTGAGATGATACATGAGATGAAGATGGAGCACTGTTGGAAGGAGATGCCGGAGGAAACCGGAGAGCCTGGAGAAAACCCGACCCAGTATTGTCCACCACAAATCTCACTTTGCGGCCACCTGGTATCGAAACCGGGCCACCTTGGTGAGAGCCAAGCTGTCTAACCACTCAGCCACGGCGCGGCCTATTAATGAGAGTAAGTTTAAGGTAAAAAGTATGTTGTGTGCCTTCACATGATTACACTCACAGTTTACACATTAATGTTATAAAGGTTGCGTAACCTATTTACTTCTTGTTAATCAGGAAAAACATTAATTATACAATTTACATATTTCGCTATTAATTTTTTTGAAATACACAGTAAAATGATAATCATAACTTTAATGTACAGATCTTTATGTGCGTTGAAAGTCTGTTATGTTTGCATGGTCTTGATAAACAAAAGTGAACAACTGGAAGTATTATAAAACCCAAATTAATAACAAAGAGTGTCTCGAAAATACTTAACAAAAATGTTCGTCGACGTAAATTGTATGCTTTAACAACATCTACATGGTTGTTGTAGAAAAACTTTCGATTTAGTACTTAACAAACGTTATTTTAAATAAAAATAATTTTTACCATGACACTTAACACCTACATACATTTTGTTTGTCTTGCAAATATATTTGATTAAAATCATTAGAGCCTAGAAACTCCAGCTACAGAAACCTGCACTCAGCAAAAAAAAAAAAAAAAAAAAAAAAAAAAAAAAAAAAAAAAAAAAAAGTATTCTCTAAACCGACAGAACCCAAGTGCATTGAGATTTGGTTTTGCCTTTATACAATTTGCAAGCTAGCTCAGGTGAAGTTACTAACATAGAACTTCATGCTACGTCCACGTTATTTTACTAATATTTGATTTTACCTTCTCTAATATGTACGATAAATAGGCAAAATATTACATTCTGATGAAAATTCAAATCCAATTTTCAGCGAAAAAATGTTATGGGAACCCTTAATATAAAAAGGGAGCGTGTTTTACAAAAAATGCCCACAAATGTAGTGAATGGTACAAATCAAAACCGATTCGTTAAACTAAATTCTGCACATTCTTCGAAGATATTTAAAAAATAATTCCTCTCCAGATTACCATTTATATATAACATTCTTTGACAATGTTCATTTGCTCACAAATGCCAGCAACTATTCTGATTTAGAATTGTTATTAAAATACTGAAATTTTGACTGATATATTCAGGAGTCCTCTTCCCTCTAAATAACTTTAGCATAACAGTTAAACTGTCAGGTTCTTCTTCTTCTTCTTCTTCTTCTTCTTCTTCTTCTTCTTCTTCTTCTTCTTCTTCTTCTTCTTCTTCTTCCCTTTACGTTAGGCGTATCGCCTGTTCTATTATTAAATCAAACCTTCTGTCCAGCTTTTTCTCGGTTGTGCTGGACTTCTTTCCTCATTACTATCTCTCACTATGTTTAAAATTCGTTCGTCAGACATCCTTGATACTTGTGCATTCCGCTCCTTTCCTTTTTTCTCCCATCACTTACAGTTTGGGTTTTACAAAACTTCCTAGTTCATTTCTTTCTCAGTCATACAGTGTCTCTCCAGCTATTCTCCTCAGCACCTTTGAGTTCAGTTGTTTACATCATTCGCCATGTTGTTCTGGTCTCTGCTCTTGTTTGTAAGACATACTTCATCACTGGTTGAACTACTGCTTTATAAATTTTGACTTCTGTTTCTTTTCTCGTGTTTTTACTTCTTCATATTAATTCAATAATACATCCAGACATTTTTGTTGCTTTTACAACTATGGGTTAATTTCTCGGGCCAAATTTCCCTCACTGGTAATATTAACGCCAAAATAATTGATATAACCTGTTCTACCATTTAGTTTTCAAGTTCTAATTTACATCTCAACGGTTCTTTACTAATAGTTAACAATTTTGTTTTGTTCGTGAAGATTTTTATATTAAACTTATGATATTTATGATAGAACTCATAAAAAAGTATTTGCAGATTATCCTCCTGCACAATTGCGAAATCATCTGTATGGTATACCGCACTAAGCTTTTTTATTCTCGTATTCTATATCCCAGTTCATATCTTACTTCTTTATCACATTTATAACAGTGTTGAATATGAATCGACTTAAGGAATCACCTTGTCTATGTCGACGGGCCCTAAAACACCACACATTCACTCACTCACGTTGTCTAACGTCTCTTTTTATTGGAATTTTGTGTTAACTGGCCGGGAATTTTAATTTTTGTAAAATTAGTATAAACTATATTTAATGTATAGCAGCACTCCCCGTATGACAACTACGACTTTCGGAGTAACCTCGACCCACATGTGATGACCGGACTCATTTCTTAGGTGGAGGGACCAGAGGGCAGACATATATTTTTATTAATTTATGTCATTCCGTTTGGCACATTATTATCGTCCAACATTTGTAAAACCTGATGTAGCTCCAATCCATCGAATGCCGTTTCAAGATCCACAAATCACAGCCAGACACACAGACACACAGATAGAGAGTCAGACAGACAGACAGACACACACACATATATTATATATATGCTGGTTTATTAGTTTATAATGCTTCTTCTGAAAGTTCTTTAATTATACATATTGTATCAGTGGAAGATCTATCACGTCTAAATCCTTGATGAATATCAGAGAGTGCCATAAGTTCTGGCAATTTTCCATGAATTAGTCTCGTAATCTTAAGGCCAGTACTAAATGGAGTGATCTCTCTACAATTATCTAGAATATGTTTATTTCCCTTTTTAAAAACAAGTAATAAAATACCGTCTTCTACTGATTTTTAAGATGTTTTATAATTCTCATGATTTCTTCGTCCTCTATCTCGATACATATTTGCATGGATCCTGTATTTACAATTTAATTCTGGTTTTTTGCTCATTATATAAATATAGCCCGCCTTGGTAGCGTGGTGGTAGCGTGTCTGCCTCACGTTCAAGTGGTCCCGAGTTCGAATCTCGGTCAAGGTGAGTTATCTGGATAAGATTTTTCCAGGGTTTTCCCCTATCCTGAAAGACGAATGTTGGGTAACTCTAAGCTCTATGGACCCTGGGCTCATTTGAGCATCATTTCACCCACTCCATTCATCGTCCGATATGACAACGTTGGAGGACGTAAATTATAGCAAAAAAATCATATAAATATTGGAAATACTTCATTCATTCTTCTTCCTTTATGTCTGTTATATTCCTTGGATTCTTTCTTTTGATTTTATTAATTGTTCTCCATATCTGTTTCTGTAGTCCATACGTATTTACTTGTAATTTATTTGTATAACTTTCCTAATAATCTTATTTAGTTTTCCTTATCTTTAATTTACTTCATTCCTAACCTTTTTATACAAATTATATCCGCTGTACTTTTCATTGGTTTATGTTTTAAGTACGCTTACTGTTTTTGTTTAGATAGTATTTTAACTTCCTCACAAAAGCAGGGAGTATTATGGGTTACTGGTTTGAATAAATTTACTTTCCATCTTCCTACTGCCTCTTCAGCAGCTTTTAATTTATTGGTTTTTATGTTTTTCCGTATTCCTTGTACATTACTAACACCATTTCCAATATAGATAAAATTTTATGTTAATCTTGTGGCATTTAGTTATTTATCTTTCCGTCGTATGCAAGAAGTTTTTATTTTACTTTTATAACCTGACTTTTCCCAACAAATTGTGATATTTGCTGAATTAAGCGTTCTAATATCCAAAATTCGTGATATAAATTTCTGTTTGTGATAATATAATCTATCACAGATTGGAATATTTAATTTGGAATAGGCCGACAAATTATATAACCCTAACACAGCAGTCCTACCACTTCTATCACTCCTTTAGGCGAGTTCATCCTTTCGTCTCGACGTTCACAGCAGTACACTAAGCTTGTGCCACAGACCAGGGTACACTCTGGTTTTGCCGCCAGTAACACTAGTGTTGTGCCAGAACTAGTGTCATCATGACAATTCAAGTCCCATTTGATATCCTGTGAGGGCAATTCGACGAAATGACATAATGATTAACATACAGATTGTTGTTAGTTTTAAAATAAATTTAATGACGTGAGTCTTGTGTTTGAATGCTGCTGCACTTGCGAGGGTAATGATGATTTCAGGTTTTGTTTAGGCGGCGCTGACGTCATTGCTGTGCTACTGCCATGGTAATTACTTCATTCATTTTCTGGCACTGTTGCCAGAAAGAGGCTAATTTCGCACGATTTATGTCGCCATAATAAGCCGTTTTAATGCTGCAATTCCGTAAAAGTAAGTTTGCTGTTATATTTGTACATATAATGGGAGTTTTCACCGGAGAAAGAACGAGCTGCCTCCAGTTTAAAGATAGACTTGGTCTATTTATGTTCAACATAACCAAATAACACTAGACCAAATATAAAAAGTAACACAATGTGACTGTTAAAGATACAGGAGGTCGTGAATTCATTAATTATTACAAGTAATATCGATTATATGTACAAGTAGGAAAAAAGCTAATATATGGGTATAATTCGCAGCGATTTAGGCTAGTAGGTATTGGTTCCCCGTGTGAATTTACAGTGGCTAATTGTCTAGCTGCAGGTTTATTTGTTAATTACGGAGGCTACTGACTACGGTAGATTCCTCAATCGAGATCCAACATGTCCAAAGTGCTCACGTAAGAAAGTGTTTGTTTGTCTTGTTCGTTTGGTCCTATCATTGAGCAGCGTTCTAGGACGTTGAACACGGCATACAGAAACAACCTCATCAAATCACCACCATACATCAAAACATATTTTTCTTTTCTTTTTTCTTTATTACACCACCACCAAACATATAACATCTGTAACATTTTACTGAAAGAGGAAAACATTTTAACAACTATTACTACTACACATAATATTATACAATCACTCAAACAAGAAAATATGACAACCATTTGTTTATGGAGATGACAGTATATTAACAATGTAAGATAAACTACATTCCCTTAATAGCACAGGATACTTTAACAATCATCCATAAATTCCTGTACCAAGTATTAGAGCTTGCTGCATAGATTTTAAGAGCATACTTATACATACATTTTACCTTAACATAGTAATTTTAAGTATTCTGGAAGGGCATTGAATATTCTGACACATTCATAATATACCTACTCCTTTCTGGAAACAAGTCAATCTGGCACTGGATTTATTAAGTCCATTCTTTGTCTAGTATTTATGCCATGTGTATATTCACATTTTGTGTAAAATAGTCTTGATTTTTTATATGGAAACACATAAGCATAAAGATATATTCCAAAGAAAGTGTTCAGCCTTTGAAACAGACCCAGAGCATGATGTTAATGCCACAGATCGCTTTGATGGCTCTCTTCTGTAATACAAAAACACAACTCTCCACCGAGATACCCCAGAACATCAAACCATCTTTCACTATTGAAGAAAAGCATGCGTAGTACGCCTGTTTTAATGTATTAATTAGACTAAAAGAGTTCAACTAACTAAGCGCAAAAGTAGCCGATCTCAACTTGGGTATGATACTCTCTATATGAACTGTCCAAAAGCTGCAGAAAAATAATAACCAAGCCTTCAGCGGTGAATTACAGAATGACATTTCCCTTCAAAAATGTTATCGCGAAAAGTAGCATCAGTTATGATTCCAATATCCATTTGCTTCACGTATATCTAACTCACCCTTATGTACCAAACTCACTAATGTAAATATTGCTTACACATTTACCTCAAAGCATGATATAATTCAGATTAACATTGTAATCCTCCCACATCAATCACTTCTGACGTCCAATAAGAGGGTTGTTCGTTTGCTCATAATACCAAATCATGCTACTGAAGAATTAACTCCGACATACAAAATAAAAAGACAAAAAGTAAAACCACCGGGTACGGAAATTTGGTCTGAGAAATCGAACCCAGAACTACAGACGTTACCGTCTGAACCATCCTAATCGGTGACTTGTATGACATACCTCGTGAACCAGATCTTACATATAAGCGTCCGAAGGCAAGTGTGCATTTCCCCACAGTAACATGTCCAGCTACCAGCAGATACGCAAATTGTTATTGAAGAAATCATTATTTACTTCTTTCTGACAACCCCATTTACTTTACCTATAAACAGAGTCAGCTAAAAATGCACTGCAGTATATCATTAAAATTTCCAATAAAATTGGGCAATTTACACTTAATTACTAAGACCAACTCTCGCTACTCAAAATCTAAGCCACATTTAATAAGTGATATGATTTTCTTATATTCTACCATTTAGCACTCAAGAGGACAAATAATCCTCGCTTGGATATCTCACACACAGATTAAAGGGAAGAGAAAAGCTGATAAAGCCGCAAAAAGGGCCATTCGACTTCCTGTCAGTGACTTCACCAGTGATGTCATTAGGTTCACTAAATAAAGAGTAATATCTGATAGTGGAACCTCTAACCATAGTCAGATCTTTGAAGACCTGCCACTATATAGTGGCTTTGAAATCTATTCTAGTAGCACGACTAGAACGAACATATTTCCTAACGGAGAAAAGTGTAAGCATTGCAAAAATTGAAACAAAATGAGGAATGTCTCAAAAAGAAATGACTCATCATAAGGAAAGTCTACTTTGAAAAGACCTTCATTTGTTGTGTAGGTTTTATGCAAAAGTCATCTAGAATGAAGAGAATTTCAGAGCACTCTAAAGAAACTTCAAAATATAGGCCTATGTAATTTACAACGAAATATCTTTAAAATGCGATGATTAGATCAAAAGCATTTCATCATTTTAAAGGAAATCAATATTTTAGTAAATTTTAAACTTAAAAAGTAGTAGGGGAATTTCCAGCAACATTCTTTGTCGTATCTTTGGAAAATTTTCTTGATTGCATTTAAGCAATACACACGTACGCACCTTTTTCTGAACATGTTTTTCTTGGTTTCAGGAATTCTCAAAACGTTTACTTATGGTACAATATTAGCATTAACTGAGTAAAATGCAATACTTCCCTTAATTACTGTGAGTGCAAGGAAAACTCTGTAAAAATATTCTGTATTAGGTATTTAATAAACTGTCGAATATTAGTTATTCAAAGTTTATTGTAAACGAAACGGGTGATCAAAGTTGAAGTGCTCTGCACTAAAAGAACACTTAAATAGAGACAAAATTATTGTTGGTAAGGTTAGTACATATGAAATTTCTATGCCAGAGTCGACTAGATGAATAAGGAAGCCGTTTGGAGTTAAGCGTTCTCCAACGACATGTATTCCTCAGCCGCATTACACATTATGGGGTCCTAACTGTAACATCGTAACACGTCCAGAGGTATATATAATTCCATGCAAAGGAGGATATGCTTCAGACCACACTGCCCTAAAACCGCTATCACAACATAAATTAATTGTCTTTGTTATTTCATCTGAATTCCATTTGCTAATGTATTCATTGTGCTTGCTCTCCAAATATTTCATTTAATCAAAGTCTTTCGTTTTGTCGCCGCAAGTTAAGGCACAGTTATCATCTCTCAGGAGTATTGTCATATTTGAACACTGAGAGTTAGACCCTGGTGTGTTGGTATAATTATCAAAGTTATGAAATATGTATGCGTTTAGTTTATCTGCTAGCTCTACTGTAATGACAAAAGTTGGTGTCAGAGGTGGGTTTGCGCAAATGGTAAAGCAACTTTGTCTGCTGCCATCAGAATGAAGTAATATACGGACAGGGAAACAAATGTGAGCCTAGGGGACACAAAACAGATCCTTGTTTTTCTCCTAGACGGCGCCATTTGTCTCTCTTGCACTCATTTGCTTGGCAAGAAGTGAGATGGGCTGGTTTGCTAATCTCAAGAGAGAAACTCCGGCGTACTTGCCGACTTTTTTGCGGCGTATCCCTTGTGGCCACACATACCATACACCGCACATGCGCTGTGGAAGATAAAGTGACCGGAGAATAATACCAAATGTGGGAACGTCATTAATTTTTTCTCCCCGTTCCGCACCATTAATCAAGTCGTTACCACTGCTAAGCCTGTTGAGCCATTAGAATTTAAAGTTTCATTGGAAAGCAGGAACTTAATTTATTTCACGGTTTTAATCAATTGCACAAACACGGATTAAATTAAGCTGTGTGTTTCTAATCTTCACTTAAAAAACCTCGGATGTGCCAGATTTACCAGCTTAATTTTAGTAGAAGAATTCTGGCTATGAATCCCATTTGGTTTATTTATTGTTAGCACCGCATACAGCTTACACTGTCTAGTTAACTGCAATAATCTCTTTGTTTTCCCTTCTTACTTTTTCTAAGCTTTCTTTTCTTTTCCTCTGTTTTATGTAACTTTTCTCAGATTTAGTTAAATAATCCTTATATAAATAAGAGTCATTCGAGCTGAGCATGTAAAGCAAATGAGAAATGAGTACAGCAAAGGAAACAAACTGAACCTCTCTCAGAAGAACTGCTCGATCATGTGTTACAGGGCGCTTTACGTGCTGCACTAAAATAATAGCGAAACTGTCAAAGAGTGACAGCATAAATTGTCATGGTATCGTAAATTACATTATTTTTACTCCGCCTTCAACTCCAATGACGATATCGGCGGCCGTTTTCCTTTGGAACATATCGAAGATGTTAACTCGTATTCGTTTGGTTTTAATCATTAGATCACGCACACATTCACATTCTCATTCATTTTTCCAGACTATGGAGAAGATGGGGTATCATCTTGGTCGGAGAAAAATCCCCACCCCCAACGCCGGGAACCCGGGGGCCCATAGCACGGCAGGCAGGGCCCTCACAAAAATAGTTGTCTTGTTTAGCTTCATAATTTAGTTAACACTAGAAGGACCGGCGAGTACGGTTTACCGAGAAGGACCAACCCGTCATTTTGACGGGTGCAGTTTTATTTACCCTTTTCAAAATAGTAAACAAATTTGAATGCATCCCAGTTTATCTAATATTATTTATGCAGTTTATCAGTATATAATTTTACTTTTGTCTGAAGAATTGCATGGTAAATTAATCATTTTAAACCTACAAATTAACCCAATATATACGATAACCAAATGTGAAATGGATAACTTCCCTTAGCAAACACATGTGTTTCAACTAAAATTTCGAATCCCACAGTATATAGTAGAAAAACACTTATAAACCTCATTTCGCTCGTCGTAGCGCCTAACTCACGTGTATTCAGCGTTGCCTAAATATGGTCCACAAACATATTTGCTGCATTTGCTACATAAATGCTTGCTCCTATTCCTCCCTCTGCATCCACCAATTTGGCAGGTCGTCCAAATGTTGCTCTGCTAAGGTACTGCGTTAGGAAGTGCATTTTGTACCCTTGTGGATTTATATGCTGAAGCCAACTCTTCTGCTAAGTTGAATATTAACTGACGTCTGCTTACTTTTTCACCTGTTATTTCCTTATAGAGTACCTATTAATAGCTGCCAAGGCCAACACATTGAAAATAAAAACATGCATAGGCCACCTTCTGCATCCATATTTCACTGTGTACAGTCGAGCCATTTGATCAATGACGTCAACGCCGTACTTGGTTATTGTAGTACGCCACTGATTCTGGTAGCTTTTTAGGATGTTGTTTATTTATAGCAGCTGTGTCATGCATTGAACTTAAAAGAAACATATTTTTGTTCTTTCTCCCATGACAGCATGTCAGAGTTATGTCACTTGACTTATAAAGCACAGTTATATACAAAGGTGCTATAGCACATTTTTCTGGTTGAGGGATTTCCCTTCTACATTTCTTTACTGTGCCCACAATGATTGTATTTTTACGCCTCAAACTTTCTGCAAGTCATTTGGTTGTTGAAAAATTGACACATGTAATACTTCTTCCTGCAAGAACAAAGGGCTGTATACGACGCATTTCAACATGTTCTCAAGAGGAACACCTATGGAGCCTGATCGTCTTTGCCCAGGTGAGGAAAACCATTTACCAGATACTTTGAATTTGCATTAACTGCAAGCCAAAACTTTATTCCAAATTTGTCCAGTTTATTGCTCATATATTGAATTAAAGATCATCTGGCCTTGCAAGGAAACAGTTGCTCATCCACAGTGGTGTTCATCAGGTATTCGACCATAACAACTTCAACGGAAATTTTTTTGCTCCAACACCTCGTAAGTATTGGTAGCACGAATTACGGCACTTGGGCAATAAAGTTTTCTTACTCATCGACAAAGGGTCTGTAGAGTGCCATACACCAATCAGGAAGGAAAACTACAGATGTGGACAGATTCAAAGGCTATTGTTCACACTTCCGTGCCCGTCAGAATGATGGATTGCGGTCCTTCTAGTAGGAGTTGCTTGTACTAGTTTTTAGAAAGGTCCAAAATAGTTAATTCTTCGTGAATGTGTTTTTCATAAGTGTTTATTAAAATTCGTAGAACGTGGGAAGTGTAGTAAATAACATAAGCAAGAAATAAGTCTTCTACTTGGAAGCACTAAAGAAATGATAGTTCCAACATTTCGCATCATACACTTATTTCTCTATGATTTCTTGCTAGACGTCTGCACAGTTATCGCGGGTATAATTACCGTTACAGAAGTCATTGGGATGTCCTGGCTTCATACCCTCTCTCAAAGCTTTGAGAGAGATCATCCGTCTCAAAAATAACGAACAAGACACAATTGAACATGAATTCCTGTTTACTTTCTGCTGAAACCGATAGAGAGATGTGACACCTTGACTTCAAAAGTGTCTGGAATAACTTTGTGGATGGCACGAGGAGTTCGAGGTCCAGTGCATGTCTACTTGTACAGTGTAACTAGCTCACATATTTGCTATTCTCGCTACCTAAGTTCTTCACTCAGAAGTTTGCTTTGAGGACTGATTGCATAAAGGGATTTATGCGCTAAAATTAATGTAGAGTCAAACTGAACTTCAACTCCTTCAATATAAAAGTTCATCTTAGTTCTTTTTACTTTAATTTAAGATCTAGCCTATTAAACTGGGTTAATCTTGGTTAGCGTAATTACGCAATATTAAACTTGAATGTAAAGTGAAATTGTGAGTTATAATAAATTAAATGTATATTTCCTGTTTAACAATTTGCAAATGCATTGCTCCTGGTTTGCCAGCTATTCATACGCTAAGTTTTCAGGTTATCTGATTTTAGATATCAGACGATGATGGCTGCATAAATTTCAACGGGCGCTTCGTTATTTCAACACGGAGGAAATCCAGTTACTGAGCTTAGCGAAAAGCAATGAAACGCCGACTATCAGAGATTGTATTTGGGGAATTGGAACACCGGCGGCATCCGCAGTTAAGAATACAAACCACACAATGCCTTTCGTCGAAATCCATAATTAATATTCTACTCACAGAACGGTTCTTTGCCAATGGTAGTTTCCAGATGTATTTACTGTAGACATATTTAATGTAAGAAATACTTCTTTACTTTTAGCGGTGATATTATCCGTTTTATTCTTCTCAAATTTTATCGTTTGATAACAACTGGATTAACATGCCATTTTCTTCCTTTATATGATATTATGCGCGAAATCCGTTTTTATTTACACCGTTCATTTTATTCGCAATAACAGTAACATGAACAAAGAATGTCTAATTTCAATTTGATGCGATATTATAGATACTCTCTCGTAAGCAATGTGGTTATTTAAGAAAAATAATTATTTGCAAAGTGTTCAGACAAGCAATTAACAAATTTTCAAAGTATAGACCATTAGATTCTATGGTTTTCAGCCATCGTTCAGTGAGGTTTATTGTCCCACGATGGTAACAATCTCTGGTTTTTGATGCGAACATTCGGTGGCACCCACTTGAGCTGCTTCAAAGGTGTTAAAATTTCTTCAATGTAGAAAATGGTCCATGGATCGAAAAACATAATCGAGGTCAGGGCTGTATGTTGGGTGTGGTAGCAGTTCGATTCCTCTCAACTCCTGAATTTTTTCAATAGTTGTTCGTGCAGTATGGGACGTTGTATTGTCCTGTTGCAATAGAACGCTTATTTCGGTTAACTAATGTCGGGTATCCCAGTCTCAAAGTTTCCTGAACTGAGTTCCAGTTATTGAGAATAAAATATCCGCATTAATCGCCCACCCATTTGGGACAAACTCCCATGAATCACACATTCAAAATTCCACCACACACACTACATTACTTTGAGACCTACGGATTTTTTAAACGATGACTATGGTAGGTTGGCAGGGACTAAGCTACTGTTTCGAGGCATCGGGGTTTTGTTAATATACCCATTTTTCCTCCCAAGTGACAATTCTCCTGACACATTTATCATCCATGGGATTACGGATAACCTGACGACAGATATCCACTCTACGTTCAGCCTGTTGAGGTGTCTGTTCATAAGGTACAGATCTACAGCTTCTGTATGATTTTTCAAGTGTGTTAATGTGGCCATGTATGGTATCTTTTGATGCACCCAGTTCTTCTGAAAGCCAACGGGTACCTTTTTAAGGATTTGCTCGCAAAACTTGGCGTGTAATCTCAATATTCCATACTTTAGGTCTTCCAAAACATTGTAATTCTTTAGTGTTTTCGGCTCCATTGTTAAAACGCTGGAACCATCGCTGTGCCACACGCTCACTAACGATACCTCCTACCACTTCACATATTCTCCGAACTGCAGCAGCCTCTTTACGTATAATTTTGTTTCTAGTAGTGTTTTAGAAGAACCCTAAGTTCAAACTTTGTTATCTCCATTTTGTGATTGTTTGCTAACCACTGAAGACAGATATATGCTCGCAATGTACGCAACACTAGCCATGATATTCTGTAAATAGCACTGCCAAAGCAAAGAAAGTCTCCAAAATACCAAAATAAGAAACCAACATTACTTATGAGACAACCTAATATTAAATTTGGTGCTGTTATGTATCTTTCAGTGATCCTTTATTAGCGCTACCAAAATTTTACAGTTACCAAAGTTAAATTTTGAATTTCGCTTAAAATTGAACTGCAGTTGACAATTTTTATGAAATCGGCTTTGAGAGTTATATTGCATCACCATGTGGACCAGTAATTTTATTGAGACTCTATTGAATGGTAAGAGATCCTTTTGAGTGAACTCTTATTAAACTTCTTTTTCTTCTTAGCTCCTTCTTCTCCACTTAAAGGCCTACGCAATATGCCCGTCCGACTTCACAGCGCTAGTTCTATATTTTTCTCTTCTGGCTCACATTTCTTCTTCCTGCGGACCTGTACTTATGTACAATGGCTAAAATGCTATTTTCATCCATCCACCTGAGGTGTCTCCATTATTCCCTTTATACTTCAATCTTCTCCTTTAAATTATGAACTTCCAACTCTCCCAAGATACCATGGCTTTTTATGTCCCTTCTTGAACAGTCTTTCACCATCCTATAAAATGTAATTTCTCTTACTATACCTCTTTTTTCCATTTCAAAATTCAGGCACTGTCATTGCTTTGTATGGTTTTAATTTTTGTGCATTTTCTAACTTCAGCTTTTGAAATTGAATTTACAGTTCAGATATGTACTGAATTGTACTACCTTTTCCTAGGTCTTTGTCTATGTCCAGACTTATATTACAGCGTATGCATGTGGAACCAGAAACTTACTCTTGTATAACAGTGTTAGAAGGAATTATTATTATTTTCTTTTTTGTAATTTACGTCCTCCAACGTTAAGTCATATCGGACGATGAATGAAATGGGTGAAATGATGTCCAAATGAGCCCAGGGTCCATAGAGCTTAGAGTTGCCCGACATTCGTCTTTCAGGATAAGGGAAAACCCCGGAATAAACCTTATGCAGGTAACTCACCCTGACTGAGATTCGAACTCGGGACATCTTGAACGTGAGGCAGACATGCTACCACCACGCTACCGAGGCGGGCTAGATGGAATTATGAATTTTGCGTAGTGGGACATCACTTTTTTTTTTTTTTTTTTTTTTTTTTTTTTTTTTTTTTTTTTTTTTGTAAATGGCTTTCCTCTGTTCTGGTAATTACTAAGTACAATGGTCACAATATCGACTACTTCTTTTGCGTTACCTTTAATTATCTTTTTTATCCCTATTTATCCTTATGGCAATTATATCCTCCACCACCACAAAAGCCTCTGATGGAATGCTCACATCCTGGGCGCCACCCCTGCTTAGTTGAGATTCCTTGCCTGAACCTTGTTCACCTTAGGATCTCATCTTCCATTGTATAGGCAAAGAGACCCAGTCACCCTCAGAAATTCAGCAACTCTGCAATGGCCCCTCCCTGGGACTGTCCTTTTTCACAAGATAGAAACAGTCCTACAGGATACTCAGGGATCTGGAATTACAGATAACGAGTAAACTGCCAGGACTTCCCACCATCGCCCCACGCAACGGTATCCCTTAGACCAGCATGTCAATCGTGGCCCTGAGTGGTAGTGTCAATCAGCGAGCCACTCACGTGTGCCAATACATTAGAAACGAGTTTAGTGCAGGTTTTCGCCTCATGCACACCGAGCAATGCCTGCGTTGAATGGAGATCACAAACCTGAACCACCTGGACTCCGCATAGGTATTTTAAATCCTAAAGTGAACAAGTCTTATGCAAAATTGTCAGCAATAGTATTCGTTTCAAAGGATGCAATTAGTATTTTGTGCTAAAAGCAAACACAAAACTATGATCTGAAACGTTAGACAGCTTACGGTCAGGTAAATTTTGGAGGTGCTGACCTATTACTAAATTAAGTTTTATGCTTTTTTCACTTATTTGTAAATAAAATAAATAAATATACCCTTATTTACTTTTAATTTCAAACAGCTAGGAATCTCCACTTCAAGGATAATAGGATTTGAAAGTTACCATACTATGCTTAGTTTCCTATCAATATACACTCATATATCTGCTACAAGTTCATGTTAAAAGTACTATTATTATTTTGATATCTAACTTTGAAAATTTTACATTTTATATAAAATACAAATGTTTATGAAGTATGTGAAGAATTGGTTGTTCTTCACATTTTGAAATTGATATAACGAGTTTGAATAACTATGCAAGCCGCTAAGTAGTTTTCCATAGGTGTTTGTGGCTGACATACTAAGAAGCACATCTTATCTGTATATGTATTATGTATCCTCCTTATTTCAAGGCAATTTGGAAGGAAAGCATTTCATATAGTATGCGTACTGTAAGCAAGGATTTAGCTGTAGACACAAGATAACCAAACACGTAAAGACTGATAACAGTGATCCTAACCTTGATATGCCTTAGTCGTTCTCCGTGCGGTCCAGCTGTCTCCTGTTTTGCTTTAAACAGCGTGAAATCTTGCATCACTGCATTAGACTGCGTTTAGGAAGATAGCTGGACCAGGCATGAATATTGCCACGTAATCTCTCACGATTTAAAGACACGCAGTCGAGGGTGTTTCCAAATGCTTTTACCATGTTCCATGAACTGAAAAAGGATTTTATGTAAAGTTATTTTGAATCAGTCTATAATCAGAAGCTTCTCAACCTAGTTGGAATTTACATTCTTTTTTTTTCAGGAATTATAAAATATAAAAATGGCTAGAGATGATAGACCGGTAACTCCATTCTGGTTAATTAGCCCCGAAGAAAGTTAACTGAAGGCTCTGAGTAATCGTATATAAATAAGAATTTAATACGCTTTTTGCATTCTTAAAGCCTTGGAAAAAATAATTTATGAGGATTCTAAGATTGTTATGAAAGATTTTAGCGCCTTTTTCGGAAAACCAGGTATTCGCAAATGAAGATACTTGCATAAAAGTTTAGGAAGAATTATGTTAAAATGACTGACTTGAGAAATGCATCTATAAGAAACAATTTTGAGTTCCAGAAATGATTCTGAACATTTATAATGGTTGATAATGAATATTTCTCTCCAGAATGTCAGCAGATCACAAATATCTTCTTGGACTATAACTTTATCAATATACAGATATAACCCAGTTGCCATAGTTGTTTGAGCAAATTGATAAAGTGACTGCATAAAAAGAACCAAGAACTAGCAACGAAAACGAAGAAAGTAAAAGAGTTTTATAAGGTGTACGAAAGCAAACTGATTAAGATATCTGACGAGCTCATTAGAGGGAACAATTATGATTTGAACGAGAGAAAGCATTAGCAATTAATTATATGGGGTATAATACGGCTTCATTGATTGTATAAACGATATACAAACTTTTGCTTTGCTTGAAATACCGATTATGATATTAGGTACTTAATCATTTGTATTACACCACTCTTTAGATTCCATGGCAACATCGCAATTTTGACTTGAGAAAATAATGGAGGCGTACGTATTTTTCACACGCTGAACTATGAGTTTCCTTACGTTGATTTTTTTCTATCAAACACATTTAATGTATTTCCATACTCCGTGAAGTTTTTTATGTTTATTTTTGGTCATTTCGAATGCTTGGTCTTAACAGACCTATACATCATTAAATAATCAATACATTACAAAAATGACACATTAGAACATTTACGTTTAATGTTACATTGGATTATACCATTTACAGTAGTTTATAACTTGTACTTAAACAATGATGTTTAAATTTTTACACATGATCTTAGAGGCTGATAGACTTAAGAAATGTTAGAACTGCTTTTATCTGCTCTGGTTTGTTCACGGCATGGGAGAAATCGGAGATGGCTGGTAATCTGTACTCGGTGTATAATGGGCAGTCCACAATGATGTGTTGGATGGTTAATGGTATAATACAGTTGGCACAATCTAGAGGTTGATCTTTGGTTATAAGAAAATATAGCAACAGCTTGCAGTGACCAATTCTAATACGGGAGATGATTACTTGATTTCGTCGTTTGAGTGTTTTAAGAGGCTGAAAGACGTTTTACAACCTGAGCGAGCTCCATGGAGTATCCTACCAATGGATAAGAAACTCCATTCCATTTCTGCTTGAATTCTTTTGATGACGGCGATGACGTCTTGATGCGGAGATGCAATGAATGGGTTACTAACAAGATGTATGGTCGCTTCTTTAGCGTTTCTATTGGTTATTTCATTCCCTTCTATGCCTTATGGGATGGAATACATATAAAGTAACTTTTTTCCAATCTTATTTCGTAACATAGAGATATGGGAAAGTATAGAAGAAATCTTTGAAATTTTGTGAGCAATTAAAGACAGAATTGGGTAGGGTAAAATATTTAGATCAATGTGACAAAAATGGAAGAGAATGCATAACTTGGATGAGAGTAGCAATATTACACTTAAAAGGGTTGAGAAGTAATGAGGTAGGAATATGTGAATTTTTTTGGAGATGAAGAAAGCACTGTTCATTACCTGATAGAATGTAAGGAGTTAACAAATTACAGGAGAAAAATATTCTTATATAGGATAAGAGAAAAGTGGATTAGGATAAAAGAAGTAAAGGTCTAGAGGAAACGCCATCAAACTGCTCAGGAAAACCAAAGGCTTATGGCCAGGGGACCTGAGTCAGCGAGTAAATCCTAAGGTCAGCAATTTCATGTGTTTGTACAAGATGTATAATACATAATGCTCTATGTTAAATTTTATTGTGCTGAATTTGTAAGGGATGCTGTAAAAATAAATAAATAAAATATCTAAAATTATTTCGTAACATCAGGAAAAAGTTATCTTGTATCATTGCACTGTTAGGAGCGGGATTTTGGGTGTCTAGTATCACACTTAAGGAATTACTAAAGGTGGTGAAATGTACTTTGTGAGGAGAATTATTTATATGCAGAAGAGCCTGTTTAATGGCATAGGCTTCATATGAGAACACAGGTAAGGCGTAGAGCATTAGATGGTCGGGATATGCCGCTGTACAGCCACGTCCTTCATTAGTTGCTGAACCGTGAGTGTAAATTTTCACAGATTTTTATATATATCTAATAAAGAATTAAACATTTCTTTGCGGATAACAATGGTAGTATGGAGTTTTGCATGAAAGCTGGATGTCAATTGGTGGTCGCTGTACACGCCAGTAAGGCTTGTGGCGTGGATAGATAAGAGGCATTTTTAGATCAATATATTGGAGATACTGCTGAATTCTGCTACAACATGTATTGCTAGTATGTTTTGAGGGCAGTTTGTTTTGAATATGTGGGAAGACGTAGTGCTGCATTTTATGTAAAGGACGTGATGTAATTTGCATAGCTTATCCAAGGCTTAGAATTGTCCTACGAACATTTAAAGGAGATTCACATGCTTCCAATTGTAGACTTATAATTGGGCTCGTGATGAATGCACCTACAGCAATAGATTGAATAGTGTCAAGTATTCTGAGAATTGAAGGTTTAGCAGATCGTATTAGAGCTTTGTAGGTGTTGAGAAGTATGGTTAAATCATCTCCCCAATTCATCGCAGTTAGAACTTTAAGAACGTTAAGTTGTTTTGTGCAAATTCATTTTAAGTATTTTATATGGAAAATACAGGTAAGTTTCCTGTAAAAATAAGTCCATGGTTGTTTAGATTTGCAACAACTTCAAGTCCTTTTTCACTAAGGTATAGCTGTACATCTCTTTCCGTCAATATTTCCTTTGAGAAGGTTGTACATTTTGTTTTCGAAGTAGAGCATTTGAACTCTGTTGTTGATGGCCGTTGTAGTTGTTCCAACGCATACTGAAGCACTTCTTGTGTAGTGGAATATTTTTCCCTTGGCAGTATATCGTGAGATTATCAGCATAGAGGCATTAACTGGGGGACGAAGAGATGATACAACGCTGTTAATGGCTACAAGGAATGGGTTACTCTCTGCACAGAGCCCAGGGGAACTCCGTATTCAATAGACCTTTTGGAAAGTATACCGTTGGTTTTGACGAAGTCTACGGTTCTAAAGAAAGTTCCAGAGAAAAGCTGTCATTCTTCCTCTTATATTGGCATTTAGAAGAGTATTTATCATATAAGGTTTCCATGTCATATCATAAGCTTTTTCTAAATTTAGAGTTACAACTGATAGGTATTTCTTTTCTGAGAAGGCTTTGAGCATGGCAGTTTCAAGTATGATTAACACATCTGTAGTTGAATGGCAGCTACGAAATCCACTCTGAAAATCGGTAAAACGGTTTTGATCCCGCGAAGTTGATCACGTGTCTGAAGACAGAGTAGATTCTTTCTAACTCGTCTCCATTGTAATTAAGTAATAGATAATGCATGTGTCTGAAAGAAAAAGAAATGATGTTATCTATATTCTTGAAACGGAGCTACCATTGATGCGAAAAAAACGAGACAAGCAACGAAATGTAGGCGTAACAATAACGGTTATGCGTAAATAGAAATAGCACTGGAGTTGTTACACTGTTATTCTGAAAAAGCCACTGTAAACTAGCATTTTGAACCCTATTGCTTTGCAACGTTTCTGAAAAGTAAGCCTTTTCCCGGCCATTAATATCTTGTGGATGCTCTTCGGATCCTATCATTCTAAAATACGAGGGGGAACCAAAAGAAACCGGACTCCAAGGGCGCTGCCACTCGTAGATGTAGTGCAGGGTTCTCACGCTAGATGGTGTTAGTAGAGACCTTCATAAAACAGCTGTACAGATGGCGTCAGTGTAGAGCTCAACGTGCAAGTGTGGTATTGTGTTTCTCTGACTGTTGGCGGGTTAATTCTGCGAAGTCGTTATGGCAACTTTAAAAGAACAAAGAGTGTGTATGCAATTTTGTTTCCTGCTTAAAAAACTGCAATGGAGACACACCAAACGCTTCAAGAAGCTTTCCAGGAGGACGCTATGAGCCGTACACAGGCTTTCGAGTGGTTTGGGCGCTTAAAACGTGGTGAGATGTTTGTTGAAGACCAAGCTCGTTCTGGAGGCCCTTCAATATCGCGAAATGAGAAGAACATTGAAAAGGTCGCCAAAAGATCAACGTGGATCGTCGCCAAACGATGGACCAAATTTCAGCAGCCATAGGAATCAGTTGGAGCTCGCGCTAGCGAATTTTGAGGTAAGAATTGCACATGAGACGTGTTGCTGCTAAATTTGTTCCGTGTTCTCACGCAGGAGCACAAAACCATCCGCATGAATGTGTGTCAGGACTTGAAAACCGAGAGTGCACGTGATCCAAACTTATTGAACAAAGTCATTACAGGTAATGAGAGTTGGTGTTACTGGTATGACCCAGAAACCAAACAAGCGTCAAGCCAGTGGAGGACTTCCAACTCTCCCAGAACAACAAAACCAAGGCATGTGAGGTCAAATGTGAAGGCGATGATCATTGTCTTTCTTGGTTTCTTTTGGGCCCCCCCACGTATGCCCGTGCACTTCAATAATGGTTTCACGCGTACTCGTGTATTGCACACTGCTTTTGCACTAACCCTTGTTTTATTATATGAAATGAATTATTAGTAAAACTGTAGCTTTTGATAAACTCACCATCGCAACTTCGATATTTTCGGATCGCTCTGAGGTCTTATTTGTTTAGGCACCGGCCTACAATATAGAAGTCGGAGATTCAAACACAGCCTAATGGTTTCTAAGTGCCCTTAGAACTGACAGCCACATGTCAGTAGATTTACAATCACCTAGAGCACCCCTTTGGGACGCAATTCCAGCACACCTGTAGCGATGATATGTTCCTGGCAATTGAAACTGTCTTAAAAATCAAAATATTGATTCATTTCCGTTTTATGGCACCCAATACCATCAATCAACAGTTATAATAATGCAATGATAATTTATAAGCTTTGGGTCAATTGTTTGATGGTTGATGTCTTGATATAATGCAGGTTTTTTAAAAATAACACAGTCAAGATAGTAATAAAAACGTTCCTAGAGCTTTTGTTTAATGACCAAGACGCAGAAATTGAAGAGACAAAACATATGGGCTCTATTTCACTACCCGCCCTTCTGTATATAGTATGTTATTACAACCAAAAAGTTTATATTGGTAGAAGCGAGTTCCCTGGGTACAGAATTCATGATTCCGAATTTTAAATCTATGTGAACATTTCGTTGGGAAGATGTAACACGATTGTACAAAATATAAGTTTCAAATGTGTACCTTATTGAGGGCCTGAGCAGTGGTATATTTTGTATGAGATAAAAGAAGGGGCATTTAGGTACAGCGTGACATATGAACTCGATACTTATGGTCATCAATACACACAGCCTTCATACTTACAAAAAGCACAAATACAAAGCAAAACTTTGAAAGACTTCCTCAACAAAAGAGCTGAATTCTTGGCAGTCTCTTTAAATTGAGAGAGGCTGGTTTGTGTACAAAGCAGCACGGAGAAAGCGGCTCGCAGAAATAGATGACATTCTAGGAAATGGAGCGATCAATTCAGCTGCTTCAGATGTGACCCGTACAGAATGCGGCTATGAAAGATGGCCCACGTTCTCACCGAGACAATAGCACAAGAATTGCAAGAGAAATTGCTTTTCACAGCATGATTTGGTGCGGGGCATTTGACACCACAATTAATTCTAAACAATAAAATAAATGGGCTATTTCGGAATAACAATTTTTTGGTCTTCTATATTGTATACCAAGTGAAACAATTAATTTCATCTACAAATTGGATATCACGTTTTCATTACAAATATACATTTTGAGTCCATATTTCCTTAATCGATATTAATTTTGAGCCCATTTTAAACATATCACACGTAGATTATACAGAAAAGCGATAAGGGTGCAAATGAATAGGAGAGATTTGAAATTGAAGGCAAATTGAATAAGGGAAGGAGACATGCAAAGAGAAAAGAAAGAGGGAGGTAACGACGAACATATGGGGAGAGAACAGAAGATGAAAAGGAGGAGAAGGACAGAAAAAAGGGTGGAAAAGTCACAAAGCTACAAGGGATGGGAATTAAAGGATATATGTAATGAGTAACGTGAACATAGTTGTGTTATATGATAATCAATTAGAAACTTAGAAGAAAGAAACCTAAATGCGCACCTAAAGAGATGCACAGACCAGGCTGGAGATGTTTGCCATTGCTTGAAGAAGAATATATCAGTTACGCTCACCGAGCAAAATGGCTCAGGCGGTTTCGCCTGTAGCCCCCGCATTCGATAGACCTGGGTTTGATTCCCGTGGCTGACCTATTTGACTCATGGGTTTTTGTCGTGGGTTTTCCGGTTCGCTAGGCGAATGCTGGATAGGTTAATTACATCCCCCGAATTTACAATCCCTCCATTTCATCTTCATTATCACTACTTTCTCCTCCGGTAGGTCGGTTGCCGATCTCCGTGCCTCTGCTGGGACCATTTCATGCCTGTCAGCCAGGAACCTTTAGCTCTCTGCTGCTGGGTTGCCGTGCCGCAGTAGGGGAGCATATTCGTTGTCCTGGCCTGTCGGGGAAGTCTAAGTAAAATGTAGGGACCCTGCCTCTGCACTATCATGGGTCCTTGGGACGGCCGCCCTCTATCTCCTCTCACCTCATCCTTCCTCCCGGGAGTGCCCCACTTGGCACATGGGGCCCAACATGGTAACCTAGTATCCATGTAAAGAGCCGTTTGGTATCGGGAACTATCTTGCACACCTTCCCTGTGTTCACGTCCTTGTAAAATCCTGAAGTTTGACATTAAGTCAGTTATTTCTTATGACAATGTGCTGTTTAAACACGCACATACATAGACAGCAAGAGAGAAAGAGAGAGCTTTCTAAAAGTTCTTTCTTATTCGTGATGATTTGAAAACGTGTATAACTAGAAAATTTCGATAACGAATATTTGGGTGGAATACAATAACTTTTCTAACCACTAAATATCTATATGCTAGAGAAGGAGCTTAGGATCATAGTCACTGTTGCACATAATTAGTTTAAATGTTGTGTACTGCGGCATACCCGCATGTCAGATTTCAATTGGTTGGTGTTTACTTTTGATTTGGGTTCTAATTGGAGCTATGAGATCTCTTATCCTCAGGTGAATGGTTGTAGGAAATGGATTTGTTGCTTGTTGGCTGCTCAGTTGTCTCAATAATACACTGGTTCGTTGCAAAAATGATTTAATTTAATTCTCACTAAGTTCGTTGATTCAGATTGATTTGTAGCGGCGACCACCTGTTACTAAACTTCCTAACAGAATTCTCTTACTTCTTTATACGGCGAATACTTTGCTATTATAAACTTCTTCTGCTGCTTCTCTTACGCTGGTTGCGTTATTCTTGACTTCCCTACATTTCGGACTTAGAAATCTTTACTACTTCTTCTTCACGCGCACTAACACATCTTTCCCCTCGTAGTATGACTGTTGAAGTGAGTTTTCGTCTACTCTGCCATTCAGTTCGTACCTTATTCTGATCCCCACTCTAACTCTTATCACATGACCAAAATAACTCACCCTTCTCCCCATTTCTCAAATCTTACATTATTATTGGTTTCTCATTTTATTTCGATTTTTCTTTATTGGTTAGCAAAACTCATCGAACTCATTGACGTTACATCCCACCGTGAGTTGGGTCACGCCTACCCTGGGCTCTTTGTAACGGTATACATCGTTATCACCTCAGCAAAGTAAATCCTTTTAGGTCTTATGCTTGACCGCATCTTGAAAACCTTATTATTCCTACACATTCCTGGCTATAGTACTCAGACATTGAACATTTCCTTAAACAAGGAGGCTAATGGTCACCTCTTCCTGTCTCTCCGACTTGTGTTCAGATTTTACAGAAATATTTACTCTCCCTTACATGGATTCTAGCATGTTAGTTGTCTTAAATTATATTCTTCCCATCTTATTATAATTAAACCGCTATTTTAATCATTACTCTAATTTCATTCTAATTTCATATTAATATAACAATATTTTATATTAGTTTAGCAAAGCATTTTTATTAATTTATCTTCTTTTTTAATTCTCGTGATTTCGATTAATTCGCCACCTCCTAATCGCTGTCTGATACTGCGGTTACAGTACACAAAGTCCTTTGTGTTCTGAATATATGCTAATAAAATTAAAGCACTCACAAGACACCCGTGAAGTCATACATTTTTACAGATGCATTGCCTTAAAGCATTAGTTTTCCTGTCAGGAATTTCTCCGTACGCTTTGCGTCGAATAAACTCAAGTTTTCACGGCTCACGATCTCAGAGTTTATTTACATTCTCGCAGTCAGCGTTGAGAGACAGAACTAATTTGTCGGCCGCTCCTGGCCCCAAACCACCTCCCTTTGGCGATATATCACTTTCTGTGCTTCAATGGAAAATGAAAGAGCTGCATACGCCTACACCTGTTATTTCGTGAACACAGCTGGTTACAGTTTCCTGCAAACTGTGAAATTAAATCGTATATGCATATGCACTCGTGTGAACTGCTCCGCGTTTCCAAAACGGGGGATTTTTCTACCTACATTCATGCAATATATTTGATGTAAACTATTTCATGAATAGCCAATGCACCTTAGGTATTTTATAAATATATCATGAAAATACATCAAACATATCCGGACTAGCGAAAAAAGTTTTGCAGCAGAGAAAAAAAGATTAACATGATCTTTGTTTGCATACAAATTCCGCAAAATCCCACATTAAATTTATTTATCTATCTAATTTATCTCATTATTATAGGTATTTCAAATAAATGTGGTATTATATAAATTATAGCTTTTCTCTAGAGAAAAATCACAACTTGCCATCTAATTTAATACGTACCTACTGCACTTACGTCTTCACAAAATTAAAACCAGCCGCAGTTTCTCGGAAACACTTAAGGGCACAATAAACACTAAATTTCAATTGCACAATAATTTTTAACTTAGTAAAGTTCTACAATCAAGCCTTCCTCTTAAGCTATTTCGTAAATGTCAGATTTAGTATTTTATTCATCATTAACGTATTTCAAGCACATGCGTTTTAAGCATAATAGATATAATAATTCCTGAAATATAAACTATTTCTATAAAACCCGTTTTTGGAGTTTATATATTAATATGTTTATCTTTTCTTTTCAAGTTTATGCAGTTTGAACTTCAGACTTACAAAAAGAAACTAAAAAGAGCTTCTTGTATTTCCAATTGGTCTACGTATAATGTGTGTTTTTACATTTGCAAACGGCAGAAATATTTTGCTTTTCCAGTGCAGACTTCATCATTAATTGTGAAATGAGGAATTTACTTTAGTATACAAAGGAATTCAGACAAAACAGATATACAGCCTCCTTGTCCGGCCATACAATTGCAGAAAAGTAACTATAAATTTATGAGAATAATTTGTCGTCTTCATAAAGAACATAAACCTACAAGGAGCCATTGTCACACTGGTCTTAGATGCAGCTCCAATTTTTATGTTATAAATACATGATACAATACATAAAAATACGTACTTAGGTTTGTCTTCAGTTAAAAGGTCCTTTGCCTCAAACGGGGTAAACTTCGTTCCGCACCGAGGTCACAAGTATCTGCAAGTCCATAGTGCACCTATCTGCTGTGGTAGGAGTCCCGGGTTCAACTCTTGGCTATGGATCGAAATTTATTATTCAAGACTATTCCTTTCCTTCACAGTACCTGGAATTAGAAACGAGAGTGTGAATATGGACATGTGATATAAAGTACAAAACCATACTAAAACCACAGTGGTTAAAACCATTGGAGATAGGCATTAGTAAAAATCATCCAATGTGACCATTATAGTTAACGGTGAAGTATTAGTGGAACAATAACATAATTGCATCGGCATGCAAGAATACAGTAAACTTAATTTTACACTAAGATTGCATTTAGCCTTCATTTCGCCTCTCCCCCAAAAATAGTGGTCCCTAAGGAAGAAACAAGAACTGAAGAGCAGCGGCGGCTCGTGCCAAAAACTGACAGCGTGCTGCTGGAAAAAGTCCATGCAACTCATCTAGTATTGAAAAATAAATTTCAGGCGCCGATGTTTCTTCGTGGTATAAACAGAATTACTACTTCCTTTCGCTTTTTTCTAATTTTTAGATCGGATGTTAGTCTTGACATTTTTATAATAAGCCTTTCTTCGCCTTGTAAAAGGAGTTTTCAGAAGTTCTTTAACCTTGTTCATTATTTATTGGTTAAAGTTTTCGTAATATTAAATTAATCACACACTGAATAAAATGAATTTATAACACGTTTCACACTCTCACACTAAATAAAGAAACTGATATCAGCCACTAAATAACGTTACACAAAGGAATACTTGAATACAATGCGAACCACATGCACTAGTTATGAGGGATTCTCGTAATGGTCGCGGGAATGCAGTATCGTGCCAACATGATAGCTGCATCACAAACTATCTGCCCTACCATTTAATAACCATTAGGTATTTGGATCTGTTTACATAAGAAGGATGGAATTAGTTTGTAGAGCTAAAATATAAAGCAATGATAGATTGTTAAATGATATCTAATGCATATTCAAGTTCTACAGCTATGAGTGTTGATGGCCCTGCTTCATCGTGCAGCGAATGATCGCGCAACACCCAAATGCAGCACGCAATTGTGCGAAAGTCTAAGGAACTTAGCACACCAGGGAGGCAAGAGGGGAAGCTTGTACGCATGCGCAATACTGATTACCGAGCTTGCTGGCTCTCAGAACGTTGAAGTCTAGGATGCGTTCCATTAGTTACGCAGGTACTTTCCATGCATTGAGAGTTCATTATTGGTCATACTCAATTTCTTACACTTATAATAATGCATTGTTACTTACATGGTCTTTTAAAATTTCTACAGTGTGATTTATAAAACAGAAAAGAGCGTGTTGCGGCACTACAGTACGTAAGAACGAGCCGTCCCTGCTGTGAAGATAAAAATTACACGATATATTCAAAGATTTTTACCTTATGCGAAATTTTGAATTTGGAAGCTTATTTTATAACTACTTACGCTAAAAATAATCCCAGCTCAATCACTATAAGGACCTACTCCAAACAAGCAAGTTTGGGATCTTAGTTCCTAGTAAACGACATTTGTATTATAGAATAAACCCTTTCTGGACAGTCAACTAAATCACGAAGTCCCGTAACCCAGCATATGTATAGAACCTAAAATGAATCTGTATGTCTCTTTAATCAAGTTCAATTGAACTTTATTATCTAATCCTAGTGTTTTTCTACGCTAAGTTTTGACCGTACGTTTCCGAATCTTTGGAAATGCATTTCATTCTCTATAGATCGCTCCTCATTGATATCTGATCCACATGTACGGTGCAGTACAACAATTAAGCCTTTCAAAATAAGTAACTAAGCTTTAATTCTTCCTGGAAGTTATATCCACAGCCGCGAGCGAGATACCAGCTAAGCAGTAACGTGTGTGGCTCGCATTTGAGGGGTCTCGGTTCGATTCCCGATGCTTATTCCTCTTTGGTAGGTTACGCTGGGATGGTCTCTGATCTATTTATATTTCCTTTTTATAATTTATCTATTATTCTGTTTCCTTTTGATGTTCCATGTGTTCTTTCTGGCGTGTGTGGTGCCGGACAGGTGCGGCGGGTGCTTTAAAAGAAAGTGTCTCCCGGATATACTAAAGGGTTGCTTACTCACTCGACATGTCGTTCATCGTTCCCTATAAATAGTTCCGGTAACGGGATGTCTTCTAGTGGAACTGTTGGAGGCCTGCGACCTTGCCTACAGCCTCCCGCGGCTTCTTCACTTAATCCTTTTCTCATAGGGGAGTTTTTATCACGATAAAGCTAAGTAGGACGCAATTCGTGAGATTTTCTACTGCGTTGTATTGTCCGTTCCTGTATATATACGCCTACCTCGGTAGCGTAGATGGTAGCGTGTCTGCCTCACGTTCAAGAGGTCACGAGCTGGAATCTCGGTCAGGGTGAGTTACCTGAATAAGATTTTCCCGGGTTTTACCTTATCCTGATAGACGAATGTCGGGTAACTGTAAGCTCCATGGACACCGGACTTATTTGAGCATCATTTCACCCATTTCATTCATCGCCGATATGACTTAACATTGGAGGATGTAAATTGGAAAAAAAATGTAACTATACCCAATAGTGGAAGTATCTGTCAGATTAGAATGAATCTCTCATTGTGAAAGGATTCATTAAAATATTTCCGGCTACTTTTCCTGATAATATTACGTTTTAACGACCTGAATTTTAATCAAGTTAAAAGGTTTATGCTACATTTTTACAGTGTATTGGATAAGTCATTATTCATCGAGGGTTACTTTCCATTATTCTGTTTTTTCTGCTGAAAATTGATACAGTCTGCTGAATACATTGTACTCAGCGTTTTGATTATCAACTCTTTACAGTTCTCTGACTCACCGTTCTCTGTGTAGCAGGCAATTAGATTCTGTTTCCAAAAACCTGCTCATTGAAGAAGTCCATTAGTGTAATATCCAATTCACAATCCACGGAAAGCCAACATTGAATCAATATTTTTGGAAACTCATTTCACAGAGGAATCCTTATCAAAGGTGAGGAAGGAAAATTGTTTCTTAAACTGATCTATAGGGGATATATGTGTAGTTAACTGCTTAGTGCAAGCATGCTCTTTACTGCAATATCTTACTTGCACATTTAAACTTTATAATAAACGTATCAGGAAATTACGTATGTATTTCAGCCCAAAACAATAACAATATTGCATTCCAAATACATGTTTTGAGGTTCCTGATGGAAGTTTAATGCTCCGCGTGGGTGTCTGTGCTCGTGTGACTGTATACTGTGACTAGATCAACCCCCGAAACAAGAACTCTTTTAAATAACAAACTTTAATTTAAACTTAGCCTTCAAGTCAGAGCATGCAAGAGATTCTGTCAGACTCAGAAGACATCAAAATGAAAGCTTGATATTGCATGTTAGTAGTAGATCCTGCATCTGTCTGCCTTACATAGGGGATAGAGAAAATAAAAGCAGCACAACGTCGAAAAAGCCGTTTTTGTTGGTCACTCGTGGGCTTGTGTTGACCCTCCCACTGTAGATCCAACGATCGTATGCCGCTACAGCAATGGGCATGAAAGACAATGTGGTTACCACTCTGCTTCCTCCAGCGCGAACCTTCGTTTCCATAACCTACTAACAGCTACCTATCGTAGCTCTTCAAAATCTTCGATATTTTTAATGGATACCAATATGGATAGAAAACTCCTTACCCCCATCGCTGTCTCCTAACGCAAGCACATTCCCTGGCAGGAAACTGAAATAATACGCTCAAAATCACTACAGAATGTGAAGAAAGAACGAGTTTTCTGATGCACTGAGGATTGTCATGGACCAAGATATTTAAGACCAGGGGTAACCCAGTCTGGCAGATCCGTTTTGACAGCCAGTTCTGCATTACCACACTAAATTATAGTAGTCCATCTGCCCCAAAAGGTATATACGAAAATGGAACTTAACAATTGTTTTTCTTGAGAGGGAGAATCGTGTTTTTGCTCGCGGGAGAAGGGATATTTACTGTACTTCCCAAATATTTATATAATTAATTATAGTTCATGGATCATAAATGTCAACACTGCTAGGAATTTTAAAACCTATAGTGTAAAAATATTATTGACGTGATATATGATATTCAAATAACTTTCTCTTCTCATTATTCAAACAAACCAATAGACTACATTACTAAAAAAAGCCTATTCGTGTCTGTACTTCGTGTTTATCGAAATAAACCTTTGTAGAAAGAATTTATCACTTTTTTTTCTATTTACATCCTCCAACGTTGTCATATCGGACGATGAATGAAATGATGTCAAATGAGTCCGGGAGCCATGGAGCTTAGCGTTATCTGACATGTATATCATGGTAAGAGAAAACCCTGGTAAAAACCTTATCCAGGTAACTCACCCTAACCGAGATTTGAACTCGGAACCTCTTGAACGTGAGGCAGACACGATACCATCTATGCTACCGAGGCGGGCATCACTTGTTTCCTTGAAAGTAAAACCGGTGTGTCTGTGTCTGAGATTTGGAGCACTAAAAGAACCTCAAGCCTGATAGAGACCTCTGGGCAAAATTAAGCGGACTTTCATGCCAATATCCTCAATTCCTCAATTTCCTATTTCCTTTGTAGCTACAAGTGAAATGTGGCAATGCAGTAAATTTAAGTGATAGTCATATTGTACCCGTTCCTAAAATATTTGGCTATGAAATTCCGCTCTCTTAATATTACCAGGAGAAAATAAAATGCGTCCCATTGGAAGAAAAGTTCAAGAATTGGAAAATTCTAATCAATAACATATCGAAGTTTTTCAATTACGCGAAAATGTATTTCATATATACTATTTGCTGTATGCAAATCTGCACCCTTTATGTAACAACTTTTTGTTTATATCTTACGATTTATCATTCAGGCAAAGGTGTTTCAGTATGAAGAGACTTCAGAAGCTATTCTCAGAAAATTGAAGCTATTGAAGATATACATTTAATTTATCATGAAATATCAAAGAATGTGGTATTCTAAACAAAATCAAAATAATTTTAAAAAAATTCAAGCATTTTCCATGTAAAGGGTAGCTTCGGATTGCAGCATTTTCTGAAAGTCTTCTTTATGTATTCACTTAAATGCATTGAATTTAAATATCGTATTTGGTGTTTAAAGACTTTTGGTTAGTGAGTTATAGTGTCCATAAACCGATGCGCGGACACGCGCGCGCGCGCGCACACACACACACACACACACACACACACACACACACACACACAATGAGAGAGAGAGAGGGAGAGAGACCTTTCTCTAAAGGTGCTTTTTGGATTCAGGGTATCACAAACGTTTATTTCGGTGATATGTCGCTACGAATGATATTTTGTGCAGCTCTAATTCTCGCGGTTCCGAAGGTAAACGGCATCACAAATTTACGCTAATGCTGCTTGATAACGATGTACAGCAATAATAACGTTATATAAAACTGTTGATTGTCTTTCTGTGTGTGGTTAGTTATTATGGTGTATGCTGCAGAATAGAGTAGGTTTATTGTGTTATTGTTTGCTCGAACCAAATCGCAAGTGAACTACCAGGTTAAACTTCTACAGTAATTCTGTGGTGTTACATTTCATGTAAAAGTTGTAAACAAATGTAAATCTTGCGAAGTACACCAAAAATTTGGTACCAGGATGTAAACAATGGTGTTAAGCACTGAGAGTTAATAGTAGTTTCATGTATTCAACAGTGTTGTAAATACATGTAATAACCACTTATGTCAAATGAACATATTTTCAAGAATTAAATGAGTCAGAGTGTCCGCTCTAATATTTCGGTATATTAAAGAATATTTAAAACATCAACATATATACTTAAAGACTTGTTCCCAACACGTAACACAGTTTTTCAAGTCCTTGTCACACTTGTGCTACGTTCCCGTAGTGTGAAAATATATTTTGAAATACGGGTGAGGGTTATTATTCGTTTTCAACAGATAGTTTCTAAGTCTTTGCCTAGAGTTTTAGAAGCGTTGTAAAACGCCGATAGCTGGAGAACACAAAGTATCTTCCCCTATAACCGCGCCTGTATCGCAAAATACCGATGCATTGCCAAGGGGCTTTTTCTGTAATGAGTCCCGGGCTAAGAGCTTCACCTCCCCTCATAAACAAAAGAACAAATGCTCTATTCCGTATTCATCACTCATGGAATAACACAGGGTTCCAGCCAAAGAAAGAAACGACAAATGGTGGGCGATGTGGGAAACATGAAAGAAAGGACAGAAATGGATGTAAGAAAATGAGACCCACCGGGAGAAAATGTTGTTTCTTGCATTCCTGCTGACATATCGACTAGTAAATGAGATAGCATGTGCTAAGAATACAAAGAACATATATTAGGAGATTTGGTAACATGATTTTATGAAATTCTTGACTAGAAAGCACAGACTTTTGTAGTAGACACAAGATTGTTAATAAAGAAAAGTGATTTTATTTGCAATTGTCGAAGTTGCAGTACTTTTATCGCGAGTATAAGGCAAAATAAATGTTTAGGGCGAGAAAAGAATGTTTTGAAATGTTGTTCGTCATTAATTTTTTAAACAAAATACATTTGAATCACCATTTAAACATCTAATGACCTTGTTGTCGACGGGCCCTAAAACACACACACAAACACGCACGCGCACGCGCACACACACACGCACACGCACCCACACCCACACACACACACACAGACACACACACAGACACACACACAGACACACACAGACACACACAGACACACACACACCCACACCCACCCACACACACACCCACCCACACACACACCCACACACACAGACACACACACAGACACACACACAGACACACACACAGACACACACACAGACACACACACAGACACACACACAGACACACACACTGACACACACAGACACACACAGACACACACACAGACACACACACACAGACACACACACAGACACACACACAGACACACACACACAGACACACACAGACACACACACACACACTGAAGAATTGGAGACAAGCTACGTCTTTGTAACGTAGGTGATAGCATGTTTGACTCACGTTCAAGAGGCTCCGAATTCGAATCTAGGTCTGGGTGAGTTATCTGGAAAAGGTTTTTTCCATGGTTTACCCTTATCCTGAAAGATAACGTCTGGTAACTCTAAGCTTTATATACTGTGGATTATTTCAGCATTATTTCACCCATTTCATTGATCGTTCGATATGATTTCACGCTGGAGGACGCAAATTAAAAAGAAGTGTGAAGGCAACATGCACCCTATTTACAAGCCGGAAGTTATAATTGCAAAAACACACATCCAGACGACGTCTTGAGATATTACTTCTACGTTGATATGACTGAGGCATTTACGAGCTGTCATGTTAAATTACTTTGAATTTGTATTTGAATTATTGAACTATCTCTGGCCCTACTGTGTTGCTGAGGATGTTCCAAGTTACAATATAAATCTTAGTGACTAAGTCTTGGCACAAAATAAAATCATCCTGTGACGTCTGCAGTGCTTTATCTCCATAAATAAATAATGGGATGTGTGGCAGTTATATGATTATCTCACGCACTCTGGTACAAACTATTCTTACGAGTTTTTATTCTTCTATATAAAAATAATCTATGGCGTAAGAGCCCGAATGAGGCCTAATCTGTCAGCCTGACTGCCGGGCTCACGCACATATACGCAAGGCAGAGTTGGGTAATCATCCATCTGATACGGAGAAGAGTTGTCAACATCTCGCCCCCCAGCCAGAAATTTGGCAATTTTTGATCGAGATTCACTGACTATTGTAGCTTCACATATTCCTCTCGATGCTCAGTGGGCACCGGTCTTATATTCGTACCCGCAGAGGTGGGGTGGAACCACGGCGCGTTCCGTTTCAGGGAATCAGAATACAACGCTCCAGCCAGCAGGCCTCGGTGCACGACTATTCTTCTATAGATATATTTATGTAAATCGAGATAGAAAACTATAAAAATGGTATTATTTCACATTTCCTTTTAGACAGAATGCGAAACGGTGAATTCAGTATGCTTCAGCCATACCCAAATTGTTTTAGAGTTAGTCTCGTGAAAGGTTTGAAATGCAATTCTATTTACATGGCCAAGAGATCTGTGTACTCACATAGCTTCATCTATCCACTCTTCATAAATTATTACAAGCGCTTACTGCTCTAAACTCTTCGTATTTACTAAGAAAGAGTTTTTAGATGTAGATTCACTGCCTTTTTCCTTGTATTTACAACAGGATTAGGAAAATTCAGTTATCTAAGCGATATTCAAATGTTTTAAGAGCTAATCGGTATGTGACAGCTTTGAATTTCTATTCTCTATGTATGGGCAGAATAGAGAAAAGACGAGTAAACCTGAAAAATGTACAAGGCTTTGAAAATGCAAACAAATAACAAGAAATGTCTCGGAGATGGTTATCCTCAAAAATAAAAATTATATCTGACACAAAACTCTGCACGTTAACAAGATCTACACTGTTAGTATAATATATTGGTTATTTCTTACAAATTACCAGTTAGTGAAAATCATCAAATATGAAGATAATTTCTAAACTTAGTCTAGAAAAGTCCAGATATAGATTGTATTTGGCATAAAAGGGTATTTCAAACGCGTCTTAAAGGCAGTTTTGAAAAAATCAAAATATTGAATTATTTTCAATGGAAAGGGTGACTTTGGATTTAGGAATATTTTTGAAAATGTTTGTGTCGCATCCTTGGAAGATGTTAATTAAACTTTTCGTTTTAGAGACATGCCGTTTTAAGACGCGCACACACACATACACACACGCACACCTACATACTTCTTAGACTCAGGCGTCCTAAAAACACGGATATGAAATTTCGACATCTAATCACTTGGTGAAACGAAATACGAGGGTTGTTCAATAAAGAATGATCATAATTTTTATGGTCAAAATTTTTCGCACTAAAATTCAAACTTATTATATTCTGTTAGCTTAACTTGAAACAAACAAGCCTTAGTAGTTTCATTGTTGGTACTCCTCGTTCCCGCCTGTGAGAACCAGGCAAGTTCAGACATGTTCAGTATCGCCTACCGCTGCAACGGAGGTAACATACAGTTAAAGTTGATGTTAAAGGAAGATCCGGATTATCTTACAAACGTAATCACTGCTGATGAAACTTGGCTACCTCGTTTTGATCCTGAGAGCAAACAGCAAAGCTCAATGTGGAAATCTCCTTCATCACCAACCCCCAAAAAAGCAATTGTGGTTGCTTCTGCTGGGAAAGTTATGGTCATCTCATTCTTTGATATTCTTGGACTGGTTTATCAGCATGTTGTACCTGCACACACATCAGTAACTGGGCAATACTACAGGGATGTCCTGAAAACATTGCAAGTCCATATCAGGCGCAAAAGACCACATTTCCGTGAAGCAGGCTGGATGCTGCACCACAATAATGGGCGGCCACATATTGCCAATGTTGTTGCTGAATATCTTGCAAAATCAACGTGAAGTGCCTCCCTCACTCTTCCTATAGTCCGTATTTACTCCAATGTAACTTTTATCTATTCCCTAACTTGAAGAAATGCCTTCGTGGGAGGTATTATCCAACATCAGAAGCGGTGGTGAAGCCTGCGGAGGCGATTTGGAAGGATCTCTCAAAACATGGTTTCCAGCATGTCTATGAAGCCTGGCAGAAACACTGGGACAAGTGCATCCCATTCAGGGGAGACAATTTTGAGAATATCATCAAAATTATGAGGATGAGTAAAGGTACGTTGTCAAAAAAGATTGTGATAATTCTTTATTGAAAAGTCCTCGTCCTCCCTCAACTTCCATATATGCTTAGTAGAGAAAGTAAGAAGTAGCTCCTCCTACATATAACATTATTTTTCTTGGTGTTGTAAGATTCTCTTTAGTTCTAACGTTCATTATAAATTAAATTAAAAAACAATTTTATCTTAATTTGTACGCTTATCACAACCGTAATTCCCAGGGCATTATACACATTTAATATCGTATCAGACAGTAAAGTTATTAACATGAGCATAATTTTTATTAAACATAAACTCTAAATTGCCAATATTATGCTCTTATGTGTGTTTCCTTAGAGTTCCAAGTTGGAGGCTGTAAACGAGTTTTGAAGCATAGTCTCTTATTTACTTGACACTTCCACAAAGAAATTCTTCCGGTTTTCCTTTGTTAAAAGTATGAAGCTAAAAAGCACATTCACGGTAAATAACAGGGGAAGTTCAGAATATTCTAAAAGACCTCCTAATTAAAATAAACCTTTGTTGTTCAGGAAGAAAGCAAAAACACAAACCGGTGTTTTAATTAGTAAAGCTCAAAAGGAAAAGGTGAAGTTAAGGAACGAGTTGGTTTGGGACAGACGACAATATACGTAATGTGTATCTTCATTAGTGTCAAATATAGTGAGATCCATATAAACCTGAACCATTTCAATAGGCCATAATGTTTTAACGAATAACACAACACAGGTGTAACTTTGGGAGAATATAATACACAAATGGGGCATTACATTACACTATTTACATATCAGAGAAAATGTTGGAAGTGTCCTCCACCAGCATCTATATATGTTTGCACTCATTTCACTATATTCTCTGAAGTTTTACGGAGAGTATCCTCGCTAATGTTACTGATTCGGTTCGAATGGATTCCTTGAGAACATGTATTGTCCGTGGCCTATTCCTGTACACTCTATTTTTAGATACCCCCACAAGAAAAGTCCAGTGAGGTTAGATCAGGGGATCTGGAGAGCTACAGACCTTTTGAGATTATTCGATTATCAAAGAAACTGGCTACAAGTTCCATGGTGTCATTAGATGTATGGCTCTTTGCTTCATCTTGCTGGAAATAAACTTTTTCTCAATTCAATATCATCTCCGCAAAACTTCAGAGAATATGGTGAAACGAGTGCAAACATGTATAGATGCTGGTGTAGGACATTTAAAACAGTTTCTCTGAGATGTAAATAGCGTAATGTAATATCCCAATTGTGTTTTATAATCTCCAAAAGTTGCACGTGTGTCCTATTATTGGTTCAAAAGTTATGGCCTATTACAGTTCAAATTATCGACTTGAGTGTTATTTATTCAAGGTGATTTGAAGCTTTGCTATAAATATGGGTAGAATCAAGCGTTTTGGTTGGAGAAAGATAGTGTTTTGTCATAAAAACACAAAAACAGTGACATTGAAAGTGAATCTAACCTTCCTAGTTGCAGTGAATTTTCAGTTTCTAGAAAAAAAAATTGTCTCACATTCAACCAGATGATGACAAGTTTTTGCGTAGATAACAATGGAGCTCAGAAGATTTTTGTAATGGTAGAGCTATCATTGTTATCCAAACTGGTGTAGAAAATTACAGGATTATGATGCAGGAATGTTGTAACTTTTGGTGAGTTAGCTGAAAAACCTGTTGTTTTAGTTTTTTGCATTTTCCCACAAGTTTCAATTTTACATGTTTGGGTACACATTTCTCAGAAACCACTTATGTTAGAGGTCTGAAACCTTTTGTAGTGTCAAAACCATTATTTTTAATAAATGACAGTAATGATATTTTCAGGTAAAACATTTTGAATTTTTAAAAATTTAAAATCTGTGCATTTTAAAGGAAAGAATAATTGTACCAAATTCAACATTTTTGTCTATATACTTCACTATATAAAAATTCTAACACGGTCATTTTATGCATCACTGAGTAGTTTATTTCTCCTAAAAATTGCATTCTTTGTGAAAACAATTATGGCGGTTATGTGTAACTAAATAATAACATGTATTTAGAAAATTTCGTTTGTTGACGTCATCTTAGAAAGCATCTGAGAAAAGTTATGAATTTATATTACATGTTTTGTTTTATCAACATATTAAGAAATAGTTGCTTGTTAGATATTATGAATTTCATTGCCCTGTGGCAAAGCAAACCCATGAATTTTGATTTTTCAAAAGTGTATAGTTAAACGCAAGCATTGTGCTTTCCACACGTCCTTCTGTCCGGTAGCGTCCCTTTCCTCCAAAAAGAATGTATTTCAATTTTGTGCAGGCCGGCAGGCAGGCGGGTGGATGGGCAGGTAGTGATGAGTCAGGAAGTGAAAGTTTCCGAACATTTATTCCCGAAATTGCTGTTACAACCAATTCTCCCAAACCAAGATTGGAACTCAGACTTTCCAATTTAGAAAGCAGATTAAACCAAATTTACATTACGGAGACGGACATATATGCTCTTATTTGTCTTAGTTGCCGTAACATTGTTGTTGATTTTATACTTTTCCAAAATATTCAGCAATAGAATGTGAGTAAAGATGATAACTGTTGGAAAGCAGAAGCAGATTGAAACGTTCATTGCCATAGTCAAGATTACCGCTACTCTAACCAACTGAGCTATAATAGCAACATACCGTCATGATGTTAAATTATACAACTCACTCACATTTTCCACGTAAACCACGTTCTCAAATTAGTTTATAAATAACTTAACCCAATGACAACTTACAATTTCTGAGCGCCACTTTAAATTCAGACTTTTAATTCTGCGAACCCACAAAGGCACACTATGCTTTATCTACTTGTTATAACATACAGTTAAGCTAATGTAGTATGGGGCTCAAAATCTGGGCTATGTCCAAAAAGCCATTTTACATTAATGTATTAGCGGCTTATTCAGTGATTACTCGGCTGCTGGGAGTGCGATAGACGTTGAAACGGGTTCCAAAGGCCCACGATTGCTGCTCGTGGCACCACGCAGTGAAGCTCTGCCCCATGCAAGATTGAAACGCGGTCCATTATGCTCCCGTTCCTAATCATCAATGTTGCATTGAGCTGTTTTACTGCCCCCTCCAAGACGGACATACACAAATGGACCACATACATAATACAGTTATGTGGAGAAACGTGGAATGATATCCTACATGTCATTTGCTGCCTTAACGCCAACTGCGTCGAATTAGACTCTTCCTTTCCCGATAGAGACCCGCATTACCGTCGTTTAACGTCATTTCGTAGTACACTCAATACACAGAAGCACTGTTGCGACTAATGTAGATGCCCTTCCAAAGCAAATTTAACATGAAATGTTTGCTTCGAACAATTTGTAAAGTTACTGCAGATTATTTGGATAATATACAATGATTTATAAAAGGCGCTTTTAACATGAAATACCTACTAAACAGATTCTTAAAAAATATGAGTAAATCCTAAAGATGTACACAGATCCCTAAAAGTTAGAAAGTTGCCCTCATTATTTTATTCCAAGAGAGTGTTTAGAACAAACTAAGAGAATTATAAAGAAACACGTCTTCTAAGCACATCTAAAACTATCTGCTTAGACCAAATTTAAACTCGTGAATTTGGAATCAGCTGACCACTGGCTAACTGAACCATAGAAATGGCCAAAATTGTGTGGATAATATTGATAAACCTCAATATTTAACAAGAATAATAAAGGAAACATATTAGGATACTAAATAAGTAACAACAAGGATTGAAAAATATCATCGGCTAGCAAACGTAGACGTGTGCAGGGATGTACATAGCTTGACACTTTCCATTTACAGTTTACATTCTGACAACATGAAAGGGCATAGAAAATTTAGCGGATCAATGTTAAGCATAGGAATAATTAAGCAAAAGCAGTTCATGATAATCCTTCACGGCTTATTAGATCTTAGTTTCCCAAAATTGAATCAACATTACATAAACTGCAGAGATTCTATTAATAAGAGTTTGCTACCTTATAGTTTTGCAGAGGAAACCTAATTGCTTTGAAAGGTAAATTTCCTATAAGATCATTACTGATACTTGAAAATAAATTCTATATTAATTTAAACAATGTAAGTCTCTAGGAGACTCAGTAAAATATATTTGGAAACCAGTAGTTTTGGCTTCAGACATTCTAATAAAATGTGAAATAATAAAAAGAACTTCGAAGAGGGACAGAGTATAAGGACGCTTTTTACTGCTGTGGTTCTCAGCGTCCTACTTTGTGTTGGGCGGGAAAGATCTCTTAATTTTTCTCAGAATTTGTCTCCTTATCATTCTTTTGTGTGCCGTACCAAAAACAGAAATAGAAAAGAAAAAAGAAGCGTGTCTTACCATACCGAAAAATCAATCGTTCACCACCAGTTTTGAGCTTGCGACCTCGAGAACCAGACGCTAGCTATGTTACCCCGAGATCACGGACGACAAGGGAAATGGGATGAAGACAAATAAGATGTTTTGAAACAATGCGTAAGATTCCGCGCCTTTACGGAAATTAAATTTGGATTATAAGCCGAATTCAAACTCAAAACAGAAACTGCCTGAGACCAGTGAACGGTTAAAAGAAAACATCTATCCCGTCTTCAACAACAAATTCTAAGAAAATTATTATTCCTCCACTTTATGCTGATCGAGATAAACATTTACAGAAATGATTTGATTATATATTTTCTTGTAGATATAATGGGAATAAGGAAATTCAATTTATTTAAGCAGTAGTCAAATCATTTAAGAACTGATCCCTTTAACATTCCATTCTCTTTGCGTGGCCACAATATCAAATACGAATAAGAATTTCCCATTGCAAAAATTATAAGTACTTTAAAACTCAAAATCATAACAGGAAATATCTCAGAAATTGGTAACTCCACACAAAACCGAACATTCTGTGTTTCAGTGAGATCCACATTATGTGTATTATTTTCGAAAACTTGTAAATTCAGTTCAACATTTAAATATACAAATTAATTAATAATTCAAAATTCTTCACAGAATAAAAATTCAGTTTTAAGGTGAATGTGTGAGATTGTGTCAGCCTCTTTCGGTTTACTGGTTATGAAAACACTACTGGAAACGAAGAACTCTTCAGAGGTTATTCTATGAAAATTCAAATCTTATCTTTTCCTCAAAATGACCCTCGTATTTCTCATGAAAAACTGTAAACATGCTATTTCACTCAAAATAATTAAAACTATTTTTGAGAAAATAAATATTTGAAAATTGTTTGTTGTATGCAATAGTGCAGGATTTCTTGAAAACCTTCGTGTAGTATTTCTTGAAGGTGCTGAACTGAAATACCAACTCTCGTATCTCTTGACATTTTATTTTTGAATTATACTTGTTCACAAACACACTTCTAGATTTTCCTAAAAATGCCTTTTTTTATTCAGGGTGAAAAGCTTGTGAAATATCGATCTGCAATTTTGTGGTGAAATGCCGCATCTCCGCGACCTATGTTGTCCTCCGTGGCCCAGGAGTAACATGATATTTTTGGACGTAAAAATCCTTAGCTTAGCTCCCCACAACAGATAACGAAAGCCGGTGTTCCCGTGCCATAAATTTACAACACGTGAAAGAATCTGGAGTTTGATAACGAAACCTCTGAGCAAAATTAAGCGATCTTCCACGACCAATATAAATGGGATATAAAAGCCATGCCATTTCAAAGAGGATTTATAAATATAACTCGATGTATTTTAGTGTTTCTCTACGTACTATGTTTGTAGTAGAGAAAGTAAAAATAAATTTAAAAGTAATACATTAAAAGCAGGAAGTATAAATTTAAAACACAAATGAAAGGGAAAGTCTAGATGAATTGCCAGGATTTTCATTTCAGGACTTAAGCCGAGACGTCGCCAATGTTAAATTTGCTAACATGACCATTTATCTCAGAAACTGAATTACCTTGATGAAATTTCTATAAAGCCTTGA
Organism: Mantis religiosa; assembly: GCA_030765055.1. Taxonomy (NCBI): domain Eukaryota; kingdom Metazoa; phylum Arthropoda; class Insecta; order Mantodea; family Mantidae; genus Mantis; species Mantis religiosa. Next base: position 98,276,478 of record CM060951.1, on the reverse strand, counting down.
TACATATGTTATAAGTTCACTGAACTAAGATTATTCCATTATTTTGTTTATTAAGAGATATATACTCTTTTTAATGAAGGAAAAACCGCATTGCAAATTTTTAAACAATTATTTTTTTTAAATTAGGTAATCATTTTAGTAACATAATCCTAACTCAATAATGGCACCAATGTGTTGTTTTCATCATCTTAAAATGTCAATGTTCTACCTGATATAGTTTCTGAGAAGATGGGTTTTTATACTTAAAAATTTTAATTGGAGAAAATTTAGTTTAAAGTAAAAATTTAGAAGCAAACTCTTTTATAGCTGACAAAACATTACAATCCTACTAGAATTCACCTGTTGCTACACAAAATGGATAGTTAATTATTCATATTGTAAAAATTATTCGCTAGATAAAATGTTCTAGGCGTCAAAATATTTTAGCTTTTAAGTTGGCCTTTTGTTTTCGGCTAGTACAGAGAAATTTAAAAGTCATTCTTATTTTTGGAATATTCTTGTAGCATTTGTTCTAAAATATTTGTCATGTGTTAGCTCTCAAAATTTTTAAAATATGAAGTTTTTTATTCCTTAACACCATATAATTTCCAAAACATGAGCACTAACAGTAAAGGAGAATGTGAAGTTCCTTATTTACAAATTATGTACCTATCTGTAATTTTCACCAAGTTAAAGGAAAAGCTTTGACGCGTGAGGCATTTTCTATACTGAAAAGTGTTAGAAAAAAGTCTCTCACAAAATTAACTTTTAAGTAATGAATGTTACTTTTAATGATTGTTAAAGGTCTCTTTAAATATTCACGTAATGTCCTAAAATGGTGCAAATGGTACAAATAGCATGCCATCTATTACTACACACCCTAAGCTACCAAAAGTTTCCAAAAAAAGAAAATTCCATGATTTTCAACATTTTCGGCAAATTTTCACTGTAGCCTTGCCTTTATATTCTATAGTACACTAATCTTGCCCACATTACATTTGTTGTACGTAAACACAGAATCATACACCTCTACTTCCAACGTTCTTCCTACAAATATGTTTTATTTTTTATTTATTTTGGCACACGAGACCATATAATGTTGTGGAAAGATTCATTTACATAGCTTTCCCATTACAGATTTAGAGTGTGTCGATGGTACTATCTGTGAGTCTACCACTTATAGTTTCCAGCAAGACAGTAAAGTTTTGCCTAACTACTGTTTTATTTTCCTAAGCTTGTTTCCATTCTCGTCTGAACATTTTAAACACATTCCAGTACTTTCTACTCACATTTCCATAAAGATTATTCTATAATTTTCCCTAAAAGAATAGCCTAATTTAATTTTGTGTTTCAGAAAGTATAGCAATTATCAGCATTTTTCTGAAATGGTGCAGATCACAGAGTGCAAAATGACGGTTTAAAGCTCATTTTAAAAAAAAATATTTATAGTAAAATGAATTAGGCTGCAACTATTATCTATATATCAAATTTAAGAGCAAATTCCAAATTATAACACAGCACACAAAAACATTAAAAAGTAGTTTTTCGACCGTTTCCAGCATTTAGCCTCCCCTTAAATCGTCACACATACAAATTTTGTTCTAATTGGCAAAAGTGTCACTTTGTACATAAGGTTTTAAAAATTTGAATAGGGATAACTTTATAAAGCCGTACGGCACCTTTTGTTGGCTTATTCCAATCGCGCAAGCGGAGAAATGTTAATACCCTGTTTGGCCAAGAAGGGTTTGCTACAGTAGTTTTAAACAGTAGTTTTTTGTTTAATTCGGGTCACTATGTAATAGGCTTTTGTGAAATTGTGTGGTAAAATTTATTTTCTTTTTCAGATCCTGTATTGTAGGTGTATATTTTGACCAAAAACTATTAGAAATCGCAAATTTCTACATAAGTTCTATTTGAGTTTAAGGTAGTAGAGAACTATAATAATACTGTACTGCGACACTTTGTTGGTTTTGATAAAAACAAGCTACTTATAAGGAAGGAAGCGTGCTGATTTTGAAAATAACAGCTTTCGCATAAAATTTACCTTTTATATATTGGACATTATATATAATTGCGATTAAAAATGTATTTTAGTCAGTCTCTGGATTAACAGAAAATTCCAATACATCTGAGGATTTCTCAGTATACACTGCTGAAGAAAGTCACAGCATTACAGTCAATAAGAGTTGGATCATTTAGTAAGAGATTTAGGTCTTACCAAACAAAAGGGCGAATTACTTGGATCAAGGTTGAAAGGGAAGAATATGCTGACTAACCACGACATTTTCCTGGCATAGTAATAAAGACAAAGAATTTACCAAGTTCTTAAAGATGCAAGACCAACTTGTACATTGTTTTGATGTACCAGGTTTAATTCAACAACTGGGTAGACCAACATATAATAGCAACGAATGGCCTCTATTTATTGACGCTTGCAAAAGAAGTCTAAAAGCAGATTTATTTCACAACAGTAGCGAATTCCCCTCAATAATAGCTATATATTCTGTGTTTCTAAAAGAATCATATGAAAATCTTCAAACCATTTTCGAAAGATTTAATTACAATGAAAATCAATGCCTATTGTTCGAAGATAAAGGTAATCTTACTAGAAAAGCAAGAAGGATATACAAAATACCCATGCTTTTATGCGAATGGGGCGGTAGAAACAGGGTTAAACACTGGACAGAGAGAGAATGGCCTAAAACAAAAGGTTGAACCCAGGTGAAAAAAGCGTCATTCGTGCCAAGTCTAGCTGATCCAAAGAAAATAGTATTGCCTCCTTTGCATATAAAATTAGTTATTATGAAATAAGTCTGGAAAGAACTGGACAGGAATGGTTTGTGTTTGTGACTGAAGAGGACAATAGTATTGCCTCCTTTGCATATAAAATTAGGTATTATGAAATAAGTCTGGAAAGAACTGGACAGGAATGGTTTGTGTTTGTGTTTGTGACTGAAGAGGATATATTTGATGGACGTCAGATATGACAACTAATGAAGAATAGTGCAGTTTTCGACACCATGAATGAGAACTGCAGACATGTTCTGCTTTCACAGAGGTAGTCGATAAGCTCCTTGGAAATATGAAAGATCCGCGATACGAAGAAATTGTGAGAAATATCTTACAAAAGCCTTTGGGTGTAATACCAATTTAAAACTTCATTTATTCAATTATCATCTACACTATTTTCCTGATAATTTGATATCACTCAGTGAAGAACAAGGTTAAAGATTTCATCAAGAAATCAAGAAGATGGAGAGGAAATATCAGGGTCGGTGCAACATTGCAATATTAGCGGACTACTGTTGATACTTGAAAAAGGAAGATCCTCATCCATGACAAACGTAACAAAGCAGCCATCCTTCCAGCCAAGGGAGAAATAGCCTCATGCCTTCTTTCGCAGGTGTGGAAGTGTTTGTAAGTGTTCATCAGTTATAAATTTTGCATTCTGTATTTATTTTATAATGCACGTGCTTTTACATCAATAAAGTATGTTCAAAATTTATTTTGTGATTTGTGAGAAAACCTTACGTGAGAGAAAAAAATGGAAAGCACTATTCAATTTAGCACATCCAAATTAGTTAATAATATCTTTCTGTTTTTATTTTATAATTATGCATTCTGTATTTATCTTTTAATGCCAGAATATTTTTACACCAGAAACCGTATTTTTGAAACTGATTTTGCAATTTATGAGAAAATCTTACGTGGCAGAAAAAATGGAAAGCATCATTCAATTTAATGGATCAAAGTTATCTGATACGTCCTTCCAGATCGCAAACCGACGTATATTTTTTAACGGGACAGTCAGTATTATAGAAAGGGTTCAGAGATGCTGGACTGCATACTATTTTTGAGCCATATATTGTTGCAGGTCAACAATAATTTGAATTCAAATGTAGGAAGTATTAATTAGGGCTGTTTAAGAAATAATTGAGAATATTAATTGTAGATACGTCCTTTTAGTTGGCATAAGTGAACATTAATGTTGTGGGTTCCCAGTGAATGACGCATTCAAACAGCGAGCGTTGGGCCATTTCATGCATTCTTGATGGGAAAAGTCTATTTCAAAATTAAGCCTAATGTCGCAAACTGTTCACAGCATTAGAGTGGAAGTAGCTCTCCTACGTGTTTACTCCACATAGGGAAGATATTCTGACCTCTCAGAATGACTAAAGTTAAAATGTGAATGGACTCCTATTGAATAGATGGAGATAGCAACGAAGTCTATTCCAGCCAATGAAGGATGTGACTGTGGAAGAGTTCGAGAGATACATTTCAGTATTCCGGTTTCTTATTTTGACGTCGGTCTAGTTATAAAATGGGCTTAACTGTGACGTTCGTCGAATGCTCTGATGTTGGCAGTTTATACATGAAATAGTTAACGTGACTTCTTATATAAATATGAATGTTGAATATTCAGCTCAACGTTGAAATATTCAATCTAAAACAAAAATAGTAGGAAGTGCATGGGTTAAGGGGTAGCAAAACGCTTATTAAACTAAATGAAGAAAATCAAATTAAGGCTTGAGAGTTCATTGCTGTCGACCTTCAAGAAAAGTCAGTACAGATTAAAGAGAGACGTGAGATGACAGTGCAACGTAATTCGTCAGGCATTATGTAATTCATGCAGAAAAGTAGCTAACAACAGCCATTTCTATGGTATAGACACTCTGAAGTAGTTAGAATAATTATCTCGCAATTAATGCAGTGTAAATTAGGCATGGAGACGAATGTAGGGACAGAGAGCCCCTGAAAATAAGTTTTACAAGATAAAAGCCAGTGAAGGGTATAGGAATGAGATTAATACAACTCCAAAGCAGGACGAAAACGCACTTAGAGATGTTTATACGGGTGGGTGATCACAGAATCTCAGATGTGCGTCAAGTAAGAAGTGAATTAGACATATAAGATAAACGAAAGGATCAAAGCAAACAAATCAAAATTAGATTAAACTGTCACTTGCCGCCTTTAAAACCCATAAATTATAAATGCTGTGGGAGAAGTAGAACGGTGTGCAGAGTAAGCCGAGTGCACTATCGCATTCCTCTTTTCCTAATTCCCTCGTGAGATGTTTATGAATTGTTCTGTTCTTTCATAAATTTGTAGAAAAAATATATGTATGATGTGTTTAACCCACGCTACCTACTCTGCCCATTCTTCAGCGAAGTATTCCAGCAATAGCTCTTTCTTCTATCTATTTTGTGTGAACCAAGGTAAATATTTTAAGAAATGGAAATTAATTGTTCTTTCACACTAGCCGCCTGCAGGCCAAAGTTTAGAAAGGTGGAGTCAGACTGAGGAATTCAATGCCATTGTCGGAATTTGAACCACAAATCTCTCGGCCTCTTTCCGGTTATTCGTATCGATTGAGCTACTATTTCTGAAAATGATTTTATTTCCTTAAAGGTACAATGGTATTGTTATTAAGACTTACACAAGGTGTCAAGGACATTTTACCACTTATCAGGTCCAGAATCTATAGTCAATATATAACTTATGTTAATAATTACTTATAATTGTTAACTTACTGATAATTCAATAAACAAGAACATTTGCAAAATTGTTCACAAATATTCTTCTATAGGTGCACTTTCTCCTAAAAATTCAATGTGAGACTCTTCCGATTTTATAGTCACTTTACAAACATGTTACTTGATATATCCTGTCAAATATTAGGGAATTTTAACCAAAAATATCAACTTTAAAAATGCATAATAATAAAGTTTAGACATGTAAAATTTTTTAGACAAATCTAGGTAATATAACACCCGAAGTTAATATAAAATTCTTCATTGGCTGTTTACAGCAATTAAATTTTTCATATGCACAAAAGGTTCACAGGTTTATCTATTTTAGCTTTTTGGAGAAGTGTACCTAAGGATTAATCACAGCAAGTTTGGTAAATCACAAAAGAAGATAGTATATCCATACTTCTAAGCATCCCTGGTCCATATCTAATTACTTTATCGTCCTCACTTCTTCTTTCACCTCTCATCTTAACTCTTGTATCCTTAGACACTTCCTCCATTTACTTTCTGCTTCTTTTACTCTCGATGAGTCGATGTTTCCAAAACCACATTGAAACCAAACCAACCAACCAAATTAAAATTTGGTTCCAGTCCCATTTTATTAAATATATTCTCACTTTTAATGCCAACATAATTGAAACATATCAAAGCAACAATCACTGCAAATTTAATAATTTCACTGCCAACATATGCAGATTGTGCAATTGTTTCCTAGACTCAGAGACTGAAGATCTCTTTTGGATTTCGTAGACTATGTAAGCACCTATTCAATAGCTCTTTATTTATTTATTATTTTTTTTTAATTTATGTCCTTCAACGTTAGGTCATATCGGACGATGAATGAAATGTATGAAATGATGCCCCAATGAGTCCGGGCTCCATGGAGCTTAGAGTTATCTGACATTCGTCTACCAGGATAAGAGAGAACCCCGGAGAAACCTTATCCAGGTAACTCACCCTAACCGAGATTCGAACTCGGTACTTCTTCAACATGAGGCAGACGTGCTACCATCTGCGCTACTGAGTCGGGCTCAATAGCTTTTGATCTCTAAGATCCCTATATGATGATTTAATATCTGTTAGTACAGCTCTAGAACACTGCAGTGTAATTGGGTTCCACCTATCAGAGAGTGCCCGCATCTGAACGTAGGCGGTAGCATGTCTGCCTCAAATTCAAGAGGTCTTCATTTCGAATATCTCAGGGTGAGTTATCTGAACAAGGTTTTTCCGGGGTTCTTCCTTATCCTAAAAGATGAATATCGGGGAACTCAGCTCTATGGATCCTGTGCTCATTAGAGTATCACTCGCTTATTTCTTATTTCTGTCATCGTCCATTACGACTTAGCGTTAGAGGTACAAATTAAAAAAGAAAAGCAATACCAAAAACGATTAGGTGTATTAACAACGAACACACAGAATAGCTGGAACAAACCAGTCTACCATTGTGGGTAGACTAAGTAAGTGAGCCTATCCCGCATTTTTTTCACCTCTCTAGCATTTGTCTCTTTTCGTTACACTCCTAGCATCTGTGGATTTAATTCACAAAAATATTTGTATGTGACTTTTCACATTCTGTCACATTAATCTTGAGGCACGAGTTTTGGGAATGTTGGACACATTTTCAACCTAAAAGGTCTGAGGTTAACAATTTGCTCAAAGCACTTGGAGGAATAGGTTTGTTGGAGAATGTGTGGAGAAAGCAAGGTGAATGAATAACACGGGCAGAGAAAGTTTTGCGATTCCACACTAAAACTTAAGTCATATCTGCAAATAACTACCAGTGAATTTCATACAGATTTATGCTTCTAAAACATACTTCTAAAACTTAAGAGGAGCGTATGGATCAAGTAGAACACATACAACGAGGTGAAGGAATACCCAGTACCAGAAATGTTTGCGGGTCTGACGTTAAATTTATTTCACCCATTGAGTGTATACATATTCATATTCACTCATTATGACCAACTGTCCCTTGCTATCTAACAAATTGAAGGAAAAGGTAAATCACACATGCCTATATTTGATTCCTTCCTTACACCCAAGTTAACATTCAATGTGAAAATAAATTATAAGCATATCTTTCCCCTATGAGAACAAGCTACCAAGCCAGAAACTGAAAACCAGCTTTAAAGAGAGCAAAACTGTCATACATCTTCGCCACTTAGTGCATTACCGCCCAGGCTTAGCCACATACTCCGACTGATAGTAAGCTCAAGACATTCCGCTGATAAAACTACAGCCCATAGGCACAGTGCTGCCCCGAGCCGATACTTAAGCAACAGCGGCAACTCCAAGGTGTCATATGTGCAAAATACCGTACGTTCCCTGAGCGACCGGACCGCTTCGCGGCAGCATTGCCAGTGGGGCGTCTGCCGCCAGAGAATAGCACCCTACTACTGCCGTGTCAGTGAGTTGGATCTGTGGTGAAGGAAAGAATTCTGTTTGCGTGTTCAGACGCCGCAAAAGCTGAGTTTTGGTGTGCAATAAGTGCGCGTATAATTATTCTCTCCGTATTTTTCGACACAACAGTTGATTCACATGTTTATATAAATTGCATTTTTTTTTTTTTTTTTTTTTTTGCGTAGCTAACAAGAGGTGAACGATTGCGTGGGCGGTTTCAGCAGGGCTCAGCTACAATGCATACTGCTGCGGATTCTATGCATGAATTGCGAAGTGTGTAGGGTAACAGAACAATTAGTCGAGGATTGTGGGACCGCCTCAGTAGCTTAGATGGCAGCATTTCTGCCTCACGTTCAAGAGGTCCCGAGTTCAAATCTCTGTCAGGGTGATTACCTGGATAAGGTTTTTTCCGGGTTTTTCCCTTATCCTGAAAGACGAACGTCGGGTAACTCTAAGCTCCATGGACCCTGGACTCATTTGAGCATAATTTCACCCATTTCATTCAATGTCCGATATGGCTTAACGTTGGAGGACGTAAATTACAAGAAAGAAAAGAAGAAAAGAGGATTGTGGCCATCTCGTTCCACTGCCCTATCTCCACGTGCTTTTTATTTATGGGGAACATTAAAGAATAAAGTGACACATCCAATCCCCACACCTTACAATAATTGGAGGACAACATCACGAAAGAAGTACAGGCAATCATGCAACTTCTTCGAGTGAACCAGAACTGTTTCGGAATTTAGGAAATGTGTTCGCGTTGAAGGTCATCATTTTAAACATCTGTTGTGATTTCAGGTAAGCCTAATGTAAGTTAGAGTTCCGCACACGTTACCTGCCGGTCCTTTAGGCGTAATTCTGTCGGAGAGCGCACCGGCCCTCGCCCATTACGAAGCCACCGCGGGGCGGTCCGGTCACTCAGGGAACGGACGGTATATTCAAGTTCAGCGTCACAGAAAGGTGCTACAAGATTTTCAAGAGAGTCCCCACACATCAAATTACCTATATTGTGGTACATTATTGGGAGTGTTAAAGATGTTATTTCTTTCAACAGAAAAAACAAGCTAACGATTTTGATGAAGATGTCACATGCTTAATATGTATTATATAACACACAGCAAATGTTAGGAATTACGTCTGAGGCACTCTTCATTCCCTCTAGAATTTGTGTGACTATAAGCCGTAAGATAAAGACAAAATCTTATTGCACAAATATGTATACCTCTTTAAAGTACACAAATGATACCTTTTTCAGGGCCGCGGGTGTGGGACGTTGGGAGTTGACCACATACGAGATATTCATTATTATTGGTTTGAGTATTGGAATGAATTAACTCTTCTTAAACGTCAAGAAATTGCTTTTAATTCAATTTTTATGTACTTCGGGTAGGTAGAAGCACCGTTATGTTCCACCCATAAAGTCTGCGCCGGGATTTTCTCGGAAATACTTCTTTTGAAACCTTTGAACCAGAAAATCTCATATGTATGCGCAGTCGCAAATAGCATAGCTCAAAAACGAATTAGAAGACAACTTGATATTTAAGTTTGTAGCAGTTGTTTTGGTTTAGGCCACGAGAATTGAAAAAATATTTAAATATGTTTAAAAATGTGGTTTAAGAGTCAATATGAACATGTTAGAAAAAGTAAGAAAATAAATTATTGAAATTCAGTAGGTCATGAGAAGACGCAACATGTAAATGAAAGGATGTGAATGTTTTATGATTGGTAGTTTTAAAAATTATAATATGTAATGTCCGACGTGAAACAGAAAAAATTAAGTTAGATTGGTAGTGATGGTAACGAGAGGACGAAAAATCAGTTATTTTGGTAAAACGGCTAGGAAAGAAAGCGTCTTTCGATTGCGTAACGCGAAGAGAACAGACGCGTTTTGGGTTGTGGAATATCGAAGTGGAAGGACTAAAATATCAAAAATAGTTAACACATCTTTTAAGAAAATTGTATAGAAGAAATATCATTCTTATATAAAGTGTTGTATAAAAATGGTATAAAGTATCGCAATTAAATTACAAGTTTGGATGTTTATAAATTAAACAAAATTACTTATTTCTAAGTTTATTTAACTAAATGATACTTTCGCTTGCTATCACACCTGAGAAAAGGGTTCTCATGTAACGACTGAAGCAGCACAAGAGATTTTATATACACCGGTACATCTGAGTGCCAGATTGGTCCAGAAAGAATTAGCAACCCGTGGCTTAATCATCTTCTTCCCGGAGGGCTGAATACAACCCACAAGCGCAGTCACAACGCCGGACGAGTTTAGGTGAGCATAATCGCGTTCCACATGACCGCCGCAGATTCCGAGAACACCATCATCCCATCATCATCCCTAAAAATTCCGCGACAAGTTCCATATTTCCTAAGGCTGCGACACTGGTACATTCAATGAATTCCTCTCATTCGAGTTTTGAACATTAAAAGTATAGATTTTTGGAAATATATGCTAATTTTTATTAAAATTCATTACTTTACTAAAATTAAGAGATAATAAAGAATTTTCTGGGAATAGCCTCTGAAATCTTCATCCTATTCATTTTAGTGTAAACTACATTTTATTTTAGAAAAGCTATACGCAGATCGCGATTAAGCACAGATTGTGTCACCAATCTTTTCTATTGATTTGATCATTTCTATGCCACTTATTTTTGTTAGAATTTGTTAGAATTTCAAATGCCTCCTTTTTTCAGCTATAAAGTTGTTATTCGTTTCTACTTACTCTAATAAGTAGTACAGTAAATACTGCAATTGTATTTTATCCAGAAGTCTGATGTTGGCATATTGAAAATTTGTAGGAAAAGGTATGACGTTAGTGCAAGGCGTGGAGACATTGTTCAACGCGGTGTTTAAAATGACTTACAAATAATGCATAACTCGTATTATATTAAATTAGGTTATATTGAAAATAATTATCACAATATATTTAGAAATGAACGTAATGTCAGTAAAATACTTTTATCATGTCTATAAAACTGTCAACTGAGGATGATGCAGAAACTTCCATCGTTTACTATAAAATTTAAACAAATAATGAATGTTTCACTTTTGAAGAGAATGCCTAAGAAAAATATACACCTAATGTGTAAACCTAAACATATAAACCTTTTCCAGATCTTATAACCTGCAATTAAAACTACATTGATTGAATCTAAAGGTGAAACGAGGTATAAGTAAGAAGGGTTAGCTGAGGGACAAAGCTGGTTTCTAGGTTAGAGGTTTAAAGGTTATCGATGTTGACTTTTTAACAAAATGTTGAGTAAGAAAGGTACTGTTTAGTATTTTCATGATAAATATCATCGACACAGTAGAATCAGATTTCAATTTCATTATTTTCTTTGTTACCATTTGAAAACTCATTAGTGAAATTTTGCTAACTTGAATGCAAATAACACGTAAAATTAATAATTTGATACGATTTTTCCGTTTCTGTATGTTTGGTTTCATGCTTTTCTGTAGAAGAATGTGTAATACAATGACAATACCAAAGAAATTAAGAGATGTTAGGAAGGCGATAAAATCAGACATTGCTATAGGTAATAAATATTTGTGATAAATATCCACGTTAATTAATAATGACATTCTTCGAAAGTAGTGTGGCATAATAAACGTCGGAAGGTGCAGATTTTATTAAGAATGCTTTCATTTCAGTTCATTAGCGTTTTGAAGGTTGCGCAATTTTTTTATGTTTTATCTTTTTTCCTTAAAAATTAATTTGGTTTGCAATTTAGGTAAATGGAAACTTAACATAAGTGTAAGAACAAACACTTCTTTTCAGTTAATTGAAATGTATAAGCATTAGCTTCTTCAGTTCCGTAATGTATCCTTTAAATGGCTGAGCTGTGGCCTATGGTTATAAGGTCACCACGTTCTTAAAAACCGCTTAATTTTTCATCCCATTTAGTATTAATCAAGACTGGTCCTACTGCACTCCAGATGAAAAAGTGAAGCACACTCTCTGTCAGTTGACCAGTTTGAACGTAACCTCAAAGTTGTGTGAGACAAAGCTTCGGGAGTGTATGTCTCCAGCATGGCACCTAAAGTTCACCCGCCACAGCCTTTGTCGAGTTTAATGTTACTCGCTGGTCGCCTTGTGCACTTTGGACCATATCCAACACGATATATAAAAGAGCGCTGCTCTGATCATTACTTTCCCTTATTAAAAACCGAATCTATTGCACTCACATAACATTCTCTCCGCCCTACTACACAAATTATTATTAAAGGTTCTTGTTCCTCTAGTTCATCGAGATAAAAATTATCTAAATGGCTTTTTATGATTCCTTTTAGGTACAACAGGAACAGGAAGATACAGTAATCTTAACTGACAGTCGTCATCCTCCGTGATTTACGGGTAAAGGGCTAGTTCCCGTTGTTGGTTCAAAACCGGGACAAAGCGACGGATATTTTTGGGCGTTAAATGTTTAGCTTGGCTTCTTCAGAAGAAAATTAAAGCTAGTAGCCCAATACCGTAGATATACAGTACGTAAAAGAGCCTCAAGAATGATAGAAATGCCTCTGAGGAAATAAATAAGCTTTTTACAACATATACAACAAAAAACTTGAAACCAACGTGGTTAAAGAGCATCTATAAGTAAAAGCTCAAATTCAAAATGATAGTCAAACTCTTTAAAGGGTAGGTTGCTATGTGAGGGCTTCGAATTCCATTCTCTTTTCATGTCCAGATCATATAGGAAGAATAACAACTCCTTATTTGAGAAAAGTTCAAGAACGAAAAAAATCATCCTAATAACAGGAAATGCCTTGCAAATGGTTAGTTTCACAAAAGAATTTGAACCAACTTGTGTTCTCTAAGGATATCTAGACATATTTATTATGCGGTAAGATTTTTTCAATGTCTTACAGTTTAACAGTAATGCTTAAGTTATTGCAAATGATTGAAAATAGCTTTTTGGTTCTGCTTTTCAGGGATGGACAAACGACCGCTCGTATGATACACGTGCACACATGCACACCTTTACATACACACTTTTTTTGTTGAAAATGTGACTTTTTAAATTTAAAAAAAATCATACATTTCTGATGAAACTTCAAGAAATAATTTTTGGATGAAATACAAAAGCTCCTCCTACTTCGCAGAAGAAAGAGTAAGACTAGACAGTCCTTTAACCGTTCTTCGGTTTATGTTTGCACTATACCAACGTCGTATAAAACTGCGCAGGAGCATCTGTACTTACAACTTCTTTTTAGCCCCAGATACCGGAGATTAGAAATTACACGAGAGATGGTCCGTTAGTTCCGTCGGTACAGCACCTGTAGTGATCTGTTCCCAAATTATTAAATAATAAAAATAGCTCAAATCAGCCGTTTGACAAATATTTGAATCCAGATAAGCTTTTGTTTTTTATAAACGCAGTAGACTCTTATTAACTTCAATCTCTCAACAAATAATACTGATATTATACATTCTTAAGCAAATTAAACATGCTAGATTGTTATTTTACTTTTAACAGCTTCTTGGTTGAGGATACTTATTCAACCATTTTATCCAAAATGACTTGATATTGTGATTGCGTGCGGAGCGCGCTTCCAACGCATTGCTGTCGACATAGCTGGACCATTCCCAGTGTCCGACTAAGGTAACAAGTACCTGATGGTGGTTGTGGACTACTTCACCGAGAGGCCGGAGGTGTATGCCATCCCGAACCAGGAGGCGAAGACGATCACCGTCTGCCTCGTGGAGCAACTATTCTGCCGTTTTGGGGTGCCGTTACTGATCCACAGCGACCAGGGCACCAATTATGAGTCCCACCTGATGAAGAAGGCACTGAAAAGACTTGGCGACTTGGGGTGAACAAGATCCCCACAACAACTCTACATACACAGTCGGACGGCATGGTCGAGAGATTCATCAAGACTCTAAAAGAACACCTGAGGAAAGTCGTGGCCAGCCATCAGCGAAACTGAGACGTCAAGGTGTCATTGTTCTTGCCGGTTTACCACTCATTAACACACGACAGCACTGGGTTGACACCAGCCCGCTTAATCTTCGCAGAGAGCTACGCCTCCCTTGTGACCTGGCCTTTGGGAGCCAATAACCGAGTTTCTGAGGAACCTGGCAGACCATCTCCACTACATGCAAGAGATGGTTCTTCAGAACATCCAGATGGCGAGCGACAGAATGAAGACCCGGTACGACAGGCAAGCCAAAAGCCAAGGTTTCTGGTTGCTTCGCCCTACCCGAATCAAGGGACGCTACCCAAAACTTCAACAACCATGGCAAGAACCGTACAGGATGGTAAAGAGCATTAACGACGTGGTCAACTCTTCCAGATTGTACCCCGAAGAAAAATGTTGATGGTAAACCTGGATCGTCTCGTCCGTTACGATGGTGCTGTTCGGGACAACTAGCCTTGAGGAGGGGCAGTGTCACCGTGTTGCTCTCTTGTGCTGCTGACAAGCCGAAGTCGAGCGCGTGAGAGGAGAGGAAGGGAGGCTCCAGAACACTCTGCCCATTGTTGCTGCAGCTACAGTTCCCGAAAAGTCTGCGGCTTTCTATAAACAATGGCTGGGGAGGTATAAACACCCGCCAGGTGTTAGGAGTGGCAGTCGTTTGTTGGTTATTGCAACAGTCGACGATTGAAGTGTACCACAGTGATTTCTTTCATATTTTTTTTCGTGCATCAAAACACAGAGTCCGCCTCGAAGACAGCTGATTGCCAATTTCACGTCATTTTACTGCTGCAAAAGTTGTTCTAAAGTTCTGCAAACCAGAATTCCGAATCTAAGTAACCTTTGAAGTCACAATATCTATTATGTAAATTCTCATATTTTAAAATTAGTCACCTCTTTTATAGGCGACCCATTACCGTAGTGTTTAATTTTTCTGTTGCTAAATGCAAGTATATATGGTTTTCTTAAGGTAATTCAGGTAACAAAACTTCTATGATAATTACAGAATAATAGAATAATAGGTACTATTTAGAAAAAGGTACTGTTCCTTGGTTGCACTGTCATAATGGCTTCAGATCAGGTTGCAAACTGTGGATGCAACTATTGATTTTGGTAAGAACTTGCTAAGTGAACTTGAAAAAGAAAACCTCGTCTCTAGTCGACATTTGGATTTTTCCAAATGTTTTCAACACAGATTCGCACGACATTCCTGCAAAGAAAGACATAGATCATGTGGATTTAGCACAAATAGCATTAATTTTATTTCTTTTTATATCTCTAATAGATATCAAGTTTCAACTTGAATGGTAACTTTGAATTTAAAGTGCAGAAGTATGAGGTTCCCCAAGGGTCCAGCTTAGGTCCAAATATGCTAATTATTTATATAAATGAGTTGACTTTGTAACTAACGATTTTTTGCGTGTGATAACAAACCGTATTGCTGCGGCAATAAGCTCCAAATAAACACTGAGAAAACAGTTAAATTAGATATTACTCTTAAAAGGTTTTATCTGAATCAAATAGATCTGTGAGATTTTGTGGTATTTTTGTTGAATCTGTTCTAGGTTGGCAAAATCATATTTAACATGTCACATGGGCGACCGCGAAGCAGTTGTGGAGAGGAAAAGTCGGGCAACTGATCCATCATTGTTAGGAGAAGCGGGAGTAGAGAAATCGGCTCGTCTTGTTTGTTGTTGGTGGAATGGTAAAGGTACGCCTTCAAGGGCAGCCACTATCTGACATTACTAAACAGAAGCGAGTTGTATTAACACCTAAAATATCTCATAAGACTGTGATCAGATGGGTTTCCAGTTCTACGGCACGAGACAGGTACATAAAGCCGATGCCAAGACTAGAAAAGAAGACGGGAGTTAAGAGTTTCACAGTTTGTGTGCGTTTTGAGCTTCGAGTCGAGCTCCGGCTCCTTGAGGGACAACTTGGCGCCGTGTAGCAGTTCACGAATCAGTGGGTCAGTCATAGCTCCTTAGTGAGGAATCCTAGAATTTGTTGATCTTCAACGTTAACTTCTAAGGCCTGAAGCTTTCCTGGCGACGAATAACAAATATTTCTGTTATAGCCAATGATTCATTTGTGGTTAAAACATTTAATAAATATCCTGATGATGGGAGAGATCTATACTCTCGAAACGTCGATTTCAAATCGTCTTTTCATCTGGCTTGCTTCCCGAGAACAACTTGAGCATAACGTTAACTTCTGTTTTCTTTTAATTTGTAAAAATATCCTTAGGATTTGCACGTACTTGCTAACCTTCTAATATGATTTAGGGAGTTTCTACTCGTTGAAATTTGAAAATTATGGTTAATTATTTAGATCAGTCCAATTATAGATGGAGTAGAACTATCAAGGTAGAGCAGCAATTTTAATATCCGAAAAGGAATTGAATCCTACACTCAAGGAACAAAAACGCTGCCGCAATCATCACACTACGTGGCTACCATTAGAATAAAAGACTATAAACGATTGACAAGTTTTATGTCATTACTCTAGGTACATACGGCGGTGAGGTACAGATAAAATTCAAAGGCTCCTGCCTCAAATACCTGAAACGTTTTAGTGATTTCAAGCAAATTCTAAATGCACCGTAAGTAATGTTCACTCTCTTCTTACAGGTACTTCGAAGCGGAATAAGCATTTATAAATACATTTGTGCAACTGAAAAAAGCTCTATTAAGGGCAGTATCTTTATCTTATTTAGTTAACAAAAATATTTGTAATACACGTATATATGTTTGAATATTAAGACCGTAGAACGTTTGAGCGTGTTAGATACCTAATACACGAAAGCAATCAGTGGTATGATTGGACAAAAAGAAGTAATTTTGCACCAGTATAGGCTTTCACCATCCCTGAAATAGATACAACCTTTTTCTTTATGTGCTTAGGTCCTCACGGCCGGCGTGCATTTCAACTAAAGTTTCTTCTTCGTGAAGTAAAATTTCATATTTATAAAAATTTCTATTTTTAGACCACAAGCCCGGAAGAAATTTTACTTCATAAAGATGAAACTTTACTTTAAACACCTTTTCTACTCATTACTTTAACAGCAGATAGTGTGGGCCGCCTGGAATTTAATAACTTTGGTCGAATCATATCTGTATGGACTAGTGCTTAGTAAAGATGAGAATTTGCACGTAAACATTTATATGAAAATAACAAGATTTAACTAATGAAATAACCAGTAACTCTTAATAAACTGTGTTTAATTTTTTTTCATGGATCTTTTCCAGAGGGACGTTTAGGAATTCGGTAGCCTCAAGCTTTTAAAACCTAAAATAAGGAGATATCTTTCCATTTGCATTTATGTGTTTCTGGATAATATGTCAATCTCCAAATTCAAGGTTCCAAGTTTTGCTCCCAACTGAATGATGGGAATCTATTTTTAGCCAGAATTATACTTTAATGTTTCCATAGTCTACAATAGCAAAGTGCACTCGGATGGCGTGAAAAATAGTCCCTCCCGTCCTTATTGCACTAGCTACTAGCACATAGATACTACATAGCAACGTTGTGTAAACGTTGTAAACTATGTGTAAACGAATTTTTCTACAGATTTTCAACTTGTGGTGTGGCCTGACAACTTTTGAGTAATCTCTCGGGCGTGCTCTACAAGCATAAATGAACTGAATATGTGTGTGAAATGTAAAAGCAATTAATTGTGCTACCATGCTTATTTTGGTTCTATTTTAGTGGAAATATGTTTTCTTTCTTTTAAATACATCCCATTGTTTCTTCGTTCATACTTCCAGACTGTACGGAATGTACGAAATTATAATTAGAATCAAAATGTCTGCTCTAGCTGGGTATTGAACTTAGAACTCTTGGGCAGTAAAGCTATTTGCTGTCTTTCAGGTATAAACACTTAAGTATTTCAAATTCTCTATATGGAAAACTTTATAATACAGCCAATCGTTAAACTCTAATGGCTTAAGTGTTGGGGAAAAAAAGGCAGCAGTCGATGATACGCAGGTAAAAACTGACCTCGATCGTTGTCTATAATGCCCAAGCAATGTTCGAGGGATGAAGGAAGGATTTTTTTTTCCTCAGATTGCCTTTTCTATAGTCCAATGTGAGTTCAGTTTAATTTCCTTCTCTCTTTATTTTAATGCTTAAAGTTCCTACGGATGATAAATGCTGTGGCTATTCTTGTAGAATTCTTGCAATCATTATGATCATAAAATGATCAGTATGTTAAGACACCAGGAGTCCTGGGTGACTTGAATATGCAAGGAAAAATGAAATGGTGGGCAAATATTTTAACGGTGAATAACCAAGGATATGTTAATAACATAAGTACAGCACTGCTGCATTATATATGACCATCTAATGCTACTCAGTGAATTTCTCATTAATTGTTAATACCAATTAAAACTTTAAGTGAAATCTGAAGTGGTTCCTTGTGTTTATTATTCATTTAACAGACAAAAGAGCTGCTATACTGATTCCTTATTATGTGTATTTTTTCCCTTCGTTTCTAAAGTACTATCGCCTATGTTCATAATAAACGTCCTGCTTTGAGAGAGAGAGAGATAGTGTGCGTGTGTGTGTGTGTGTGTGTGTGTGTGTGTGTGTGTGTGTGTGTGTGTGTGTGTGTGTGTGTGTGTTCAACGGAAGCTAATAAAACTCACTTTTGAATCATGGACTACTATACTGCGCATCAGTCCTTTTTGGTTACTGTCTACACAACAAGGTCGATCTTAGGCCCACATGTTCAGGGTATAAATATTCGGTCATCAGCCGATACATGGAAATATGACAATTTGATTAACATCACGGTTCCTCCAGCCGTAACCTCTGTTCCTTAGATCCACAGATCGCAAGTTATCATAACTCATAAATTTCCTCATAAAACTGAATATGCGCCTGTATTATGTAGATCAAAACATTAAAAAGCAGGTGTACTCTAATTCAGGTGCATTCACTAAAACAAAGTGTTCAGGTAAATGAAGTTAGAATTCCACGGAGGGGATTCGGCATTAAACCAGAATTGATCTATTGTACCTATGCCTCCAAGTGGGGCATTCCTGGCAGGAAGGATGAGGCGAGAGGAGATAGAGGGCGACCGACCCAAGGAGTCACGGCAGTGAAAATGGGTCCCTACAATTGGCACATTTGAAACTCCCCGGCAGTCCAGTGCAACCAGCATCCCCTCCTATCGTGACCCCGAAATAGGCCTCTAGACCGGCTTGGAGATCGGAGACTGTCCTACTGGAGGACGAAGGTGTTTCATATCGTCCTGCCATACACCGCCGAGACACTCTCCGACACTTCTACCCTGATGGAGACCACCAGATGAAAGACGATGTGAAATTATAATGCAGGTGAAATAAAGTGACAGGAAAATCGGAGCATGTGATTAATCATCCAGCATTCATATGGATACCGGAAAAAGTTCGAAAAAGTCCATAAGTCCGCCACGGGAATCGAACCCAGACCTCACGAATGCGGGCCACGGACGAAAGCATTGAGCTATCCCGCTCGGTAAGAAAGCACTAACTATTGAAACTATTTTACGTTGTGAGTCAAATACGGACTGTTTAATCGTTTAGACCAGATTTTTATACAGGTTTATGCTTTGTTCGTAGTGATTCGGGAATTTGGACATTTTAATATTTTTTTACTGTTCAAATATATAAACAGATTTCTTTTCAGGTTGATTATTCCTTGGTATTCTATTTCTATATTTTGCTAGAGACCTATGATAATTTAATATAATATAAATTTCATGTGAATTGTCATTTCCTTTCCAATATTTCTTACATTATATCTTCTGATATGCTTTGTTCCAATTTTAATTCACTTCTATTTTAAATTAGTATGTTCGTAATATAATATAAAATAAGAACGATTCCTATTTTGATCTACATTCCATGTATTATTTAGTAAGTAATATGTCGCTTTTATTTTGTAGTATGTTAATTTACTTTGCTAATTCGGTATTTGGGGGGGGGGGAGCCAAGTAGAAGAAAAAAACGGAATGGAAGCTTACAGGGCACTCCGTTTTATTGATAAGAAAATATATAAGCATACGAAAACTAAGCACACTAATTTGTAGAGTGCATACGTTTCTACCGAAAAACAAAATACAATGCCAAAACATTTTATTTTAGAATTAAATCCTTCACATAAAAATACTAGAAATTATGGTGAAGCCATTATTGCAGATTCCATAGAAAAAGAGATTTATTTTCAGCCAAATATGTATCCACTGGTTCCTCTCTCTCCTTTTCTTCCGCAGTAACACTGTCTTCAAGAATTTCTTGCATGATTTTATTATGACACTCTGTTCATGACAGGTTGATTTTCAAACCTCCCTTGACCCGAGAGTATTTCGTTGCTGACATTCGCCCTTTGTATAAATGTATTTCTCTGCACATTCTAGAGCGAGACCCAAAAATCCCGCACCATAGGGACATATTTTGTTTTACTTATTTTTCTGGCAAACAATATTGACTACTGAAGAACGTGTGGAATTTATTATCTTTTGTGGAAGATATTACAGACAGATTGAAATTTGGAATGTAATCGGAGGCGCCCTGAGCGAGAGCCAGTGTCGCACAGCACAATTGGGAGGCTCCTTGAGAAATTCAAGAAGTGCTACCCGATCTGGGCGTCCACCCACTTCAGTAGAAGCGGAAGAAATGATTTTGGCCAAAATAACAGCAATTCCCAAGAAATCAACTCTCAGAACAAGTTGTGAACTTAGTGTTCCTCGCACAACAATCCAGCGAGTCTTAAAAAGCACAAATTTCACCCGTAAAGCTGCAATTATTACATCATATGATAGAAGATTATTTGAATCGTCATATGTAAGTGTATGAGTGGTTTCTACGACAAATTGAACATAAATAACAATTTTTATCAACTGTTATGTTTTCTAATGAAGCAAAATTTTATGTAAATGGGAAAGTTAACAGACAAAATTTATGTTACTGGTCCGACAGTAATCGTCATTGGTTTTCTAGAAACAAAGGACAAGGAGCTGTGTAAGCGCGTAATTGTATGGTGTGGTTTTTGGAAAGTATGTTTCAGTGCCCCGTACTTTTTTGACACAAATGTCAACAGTGAAACTTAACTGACAATGATAGGAGATTTATTAATACCTGATTTGGATGCCATTGGTTCCCACCCTGAGTGGTTCATGCATTACTACATTATGTCACTCTACGAACTTGGCTAGACGACATTCCACAGTGGATTGGTCGCAGAGGACGAGCGGAGTGGGCTCCGCGATCCCCTGGTTTAAATCCAATAGAGTTTTTGATATGGAGGTACCTGAAGCCAAAGTGTACGTAGTAAAGATCAGGAATACAAACCAACTTCGAGAACCAATAGTAGAGTGCCGAGCTATCACACCAAACTTGGTAGCCGCTGGTTTATGGAAAATGATCGACCGTTTACAGCTTGCTGTAAGTTGAAGAGTTCTCATATTAAACACATAAAATGGCATATTAGTCCCTAGGGTGCTAGACTTTTGGAACACAGCGTATTTATATATTACACTTTAAAATCGTTCCTATATCTTTCCTTGAGATTTTCTCGCCATTAGTATATTTTTCTTCAACACATTTTAGGATTTATAGTCACAAATAATTAGTTTTTAAGTTCATTTTTCTTTGTTTCTTCTTCCTCTTTTCTTGACGTCCATCAATATAATACTTCATCTTCTTTTTTCGGCATTGTTTCGGCTTTATCATTAATTTTATTAACTCCTTACAAATATTGTATCGATTTCAATGCTGTTTTTGAGTTAATTTGATTTCAATTAATTTCTGCTCCAATTTCAAGCCAGCTCTTCAAGATACGATGCTTACAAACGAATCAATACTTCTATCTTAAAGCTTGGGGAGGGGAACCATTTGAGGCATCAAATCTAAACTATTTCAAATAATCTTGAAATTTTAACAGAATACTTGAGTATCAAATGATAAATTTTCAATTTTGGGATGGAATATTCCGCTTAGATACTCATTGACACGCAATCTGATTGACACAATAACGAAAATTGAATGTGGTTTTGACAATATCGATGTATGAAATTGTTAAAACGATCTGAGAATGTAATCCAAGAGAACCGAATGACGTTCTGAAGAACTAATATCGAACAAGCTATGGATGTACGCGCTTCAAAGAGAAAGATTGCTACTTTAGAATATAATGAGAGAGAGACTCAGACTATACTATCTTACAGGATATGGGATCAGCTCTATAAAATTGATCATATCTTGTACCACAGTTAAGATGCTAACGAAAGGAAACTGCTGCCGCTTTTAAGGAAGCCCAATATAGAACATTTCAAGTACACGTTAGCAAGGCTGATTACAAGAAACAAAAGTAAAAATCTATGTATGAAAAATGAGGGCTTTCTAATTTATTTGAAAATCCTTTTTAAAATTATGGCAACATAACAAATCGAGAGCGTTCTACGGGTTTTCCACGTAGGAAACAGAAGTGATGACGGCTTTACTAAGGAATAATGGATGGAGTTCATAAAGAATGGAGCACTGCTTCCAGCCTTCCATGAAATGAAGTTTCGTTTGCCCTTTAAGTTCTCACGACAGGTCTTTTATTTTTCCCATTATAGACTTCTTAGGCTAGTCTTCCTTTTTCTCACATACAACAGTTGGGATTCTATAGCCATAACCTTTGATGGAATCACTGATTGGCGCACAACTTCCTAGGTTATTTCGAAATTTACTGTTTACTGAAGCATACAATTCCATTATAATATTTTATACAAACGTTTCACATAAGTTTCTCTAACACCTATTGTAAAACTATTCTTAAAAGTGCTTATTCTTCTATCTGTTTTATGTTAATCCAAAGCAATATCTGCAAAATTTGTTTTATTTTACATTATAGGTGGAAGGGGAACACAGTAAACTTAAAAGTTAGCCATATCCATCGCTTTGAAATTACGATTTCATTGCATAACCAAGAGAAAAAGCAAATACTGACTTTTTAGTTTATCAAATTTGAACAGTTTGATTGATCAAATAATATACAATATCTCAGAAATATTTGACGTCATAAAAAGCGTATTTGAAATAAATTGTATTTTAGTGAGGTGAACATTTCATGTAATATTTATCCCACGTTAAAAGCTGTACAAAATTAATTTAGGGTAAAGAGGACTTAATAAGATTTTACATAAAATTCAAACTACAGATTTTATCTTTTACAATTTTAGCCGTGTTGTTCACTAAAACACATGCGCGCACATACACGTTTGCGAGACGAAAGATTTGTTTTTGCTTAAATCAAAGTTATATCAGAAGTTATATCAGTAATTTATATCAGAAGAGGAAAGATGTTCAATTTATTATATGCCTATACCACATTAATCTGCTAAGAATAAGGGAAATGAGATCTATCTCATAGTATATTAAAATACTCAACATTCTGCTTACCTGTTTTTGTAACATTTGTCATATTTTTCCTTGGACCTGTCTATTAATTTACTTATATCTAAATGAAAAACTAAGTCCATATCCATTTTCCATTATTCTTATCTTGAGAGCAGGATAACATCACCAGAAGACTACTGCCAAGTACAAGTTGTCTACATTACTGGAATGACAAACGTTCCACCAAACGTAGACACCATTGCGAAGATTGCCTGAGCTTGAGTAATTGGAAACTATAATATCTTTCTAGCTCTGGGCGAAGCTAAAAATACACAACTCCTCGTTTCCTCACTTATTCAATTGGATACGAATTTTCTTCTAAAAGTTACTTCATCTCCAGATGCACTAGAATTTGTGATATGTTGCTTATTTTTCCTCGAGAAACTCCTACTTCCAAATATTAACTTTCAAATGTTGATTGTTAACAGAAACTTCCCCTGTAACAGCACGTTTATTTTCCATTTTCAGTAAAACACTATTTTCTCCATTTTCTGATATCTTATGCTACATTTACCATAATTAGTAATGCCTATGTGCTCAAACACTACCAACTGTAGAATGATAAGAGAATCGAAGTTAATATCAATATATTGGGCAATCAAACTAATATTTTCACATATGGTGTAGATTAATTTTGAAATCACAGTTAATATCAATACCCAACACACTTCTCACTTTTCCCATTCCCTCTTCCTCTTCCTCTCCTTCCTCTTCCTGAATCTCTCACACATTTTTCATTAACAACGAGAGAAAACAAAGCCCATATCCGTCTTATGTTCCTCTTCATATTGTCGCGAACCCGTATCTATGATCGCGTGGCTTGTTTAGACAAAAGAAATTGATAGGTGGACAGTGTGAAAACCAAGAGCCCGCGGACAAAGATAACAGGATGATAAGGGTCTGCCGAGGCAAACAGACTGAGATAAATGGAAATTTCTGGACTGATAGAGATTGTTCGGGTTCTGGTTTAGTTTAGAACAATCTAGAATTATCGATGCAGGTATTTAAAGAGGCGACGACTGGCCAGGAGTTGAGTAGAGTTGTAAACAGAGTGGAGGGGCCAGTTATGAAACAGTGTTGTGAAATGAGAGACAGCCAGCTGTGTTGCTGTAACGAGAGCTAAGGATGTAATCTGCTGTAGCTGTTTGTTATTGTGATCGACCTTGGTAGACTGATTGTGTACGTAACGTAATGCTGCTGTAATCTATAAGAGTATTTCTACGAAAATAAAGGAGATTTAGAATTTCGGCAACTCGGCCTTTTAATTCTACGAACCCACAAAGTCACAATATTTTAACTTTAATTGATACTTCAGAAGAAATGCCGTCGAAACATCACAATATATAAGTTGAGTAGAGAGACGAAAATGGTGTGAGCTTGAGCAAAAGTAGAAAACGATCGAATAGTAAAAGAGGAAAAAATGGAGAAGCAAGACCAAGGTAATTATAGATATACAAAGGAAGGAAGGAGTTGAATAGAAAAGGGAAAATATGAGGGATAGTGTTATATTAACAGAGAGAGTGGGAAAGAGAGGGAATAATCTCTATACTTGACGAAATAATGTGATTTTGATGGGTCCTGTCATTTCTGAATTTTAGATTTTCCCGACGCAGTATTATTACAGATGAAAATATTGAATTGAAATGGACAATTTATCTAAAAAAATCCTATATGTACACCCACATGATTATCTCTACCCCACTAATAATATTATATCTAAAAACTTATTCCTTTATCTACTTCATGTTAAGCAAGATAAAAAGATTTCTTGAATGGTATTATCACATTTGGCTACAAAGGGAATAGGAAAATACAATAGTCTTAAAAGATAGCCCAAACTTGCTAAGATATTACATGCATTTTACATCACCAGAAAATGGAAAATTAGCACTTGAAAAAGGTTAATGCAGGTGAAAACTCAAACTGACTGTAACAATAATATCTAGGGAGTGGTTAATGTAACAGACGTGTTCATTTGTTATAAATTGTGTACTTTCAGAAGATCTACATTTTTGTGTAGTAATATTTTGTGTATCTCTTACACTCTACCGGTTATACAAAAAGCCCTCGAGATGAAAAGTTCTTCACAGACTGCTCAGGAAATCCAAAATGCAAATATTATCATACAAATATCTTGAAATACAGTGATCTTAAATAGAAAATAGGCATATTCAACGCTATTTTGTTTTGAATTAAAATGAATTCTAGTGAGAAAAGCGGCCAGTTTAACACATGAAACTTTCTCTACAAATGCTACGTATCTGCAGCGAAATCTTCATATAAAAATTTTGGATGAACTGCACAATTTCAAATTCTTCCAAAAGTTACTATAAGTAATTGCTGGGAGTGTATTAAAAATGTTAATATTTTTAGAATCGACGGGCTATAACAGGTATTAGAGAATACTCCTAAGATGTCTTTTATTCAGCATTACCTGTGTTTTCAGTTAATGGTTAGAAAACACTTAGCTGTTTTCAGCTCAATTACTCACACTTCACCGCTAAAAGCTTCTATGTTAAATAATAAAGGCTTGTATTAATTATTCACTTCAACCTGAAATTCGGTTGCCTTTGGGACTGTGCTTTGCCAGCATACTGGCTTCCCTGTTCAGTTTTTAATCCGCCTGTGGTAGAGAAAGAGAAGTAGAACGTCTGCACAAAGTGGCCAGGCGGTGTGAGTGTAGGGAAATTAATTGCTAGATAAAAACTCTTATTCTGCTACTTTAATTAGATTATATAATCTTCTGAATGTGTGTTGGTGTAGCCGGGCGTGCTCCATAAGAATGGGAGTTCCACTCAAGACTATCCAATTTACATAAAAGGGAGACAATGCTGGTACTGCAAAACCCACTGAGAATTTCATTCTTGGTAGAAGTAATTGAAGTAATAAACGATTAAAAGAAACATTCATTTCAGATGCCAACTAAGATAATACGCAAATATTTTCATAAAATTCAATAATGAATTTTATATCCAGAGAATACATTGCACCTTTAACGTCAGTTACGTACTGCAGCTTTTGATCATAACAGTCGCTTAAGGCTTCAACGCATTGACTGTTTAATGTCCAAGAGTACTGGGCCTAAAGGCGTGTGTTTAGGAGTACTTCTCATGCCTTTTATTTTACTTTGAATTTCTTACACATTAAGCATGTTCCATACGATGTAGTTTATTAACAATTTTATTCAAATTGTTAGCAGAAATTTAGGAAGGATAATTATTTTTAAACTTGGTATATGCTTTTACTACACCTTTAAATTGCTAAAGATATGTCATAACTAGGACCCGGAAGTTTAGCCAAAGATTCATGAAGCTACTTGTGCACGAGGTATATATAGATCGTTAACTGAGTTAGCCATCAACTCGTGCTGTTGATAAACAGAGAAAGAGAGAGGAAAAGCGTCTAATGTTAATGCAGACGCAGTAATTTTTGTGATGTTTCTTTTTTTTTTTTTTTTAATTTACGTTCTCCAACGTTAAGTCATATCGGACGATGAATGGAATGGATGAAATGATGCTCAAATGAGGCTGGGGTCCATAGAGTTACCTGACATTCGTCTTTCAGGATAAGGGAAACCCCGGAATAAACCTTATCCAGGTAACTCACCCCGACCGAAATTCGAACTCCGGGCCTCTTGAGCGAGAGGCAGATATACTACCACCACGCTACCGGTGCGTGTGTGTGTGTGTGTGTGTGTGTGTGTGTGTGTGTGTGTGTGTGTGTGTGTGTGTGTGTGTGTGTGTGTGTGTGGTAATATGTACAATATGATGGTGGGGGCAAACGTCCCCTACTGGAAAATAGGAAATAGCTATTTGAAGCAGTTTTTATAAAAATAAACAAAAAAATATCATCCGAGTTTACAATACGTAAGGAATACCTAAAGCTGTGCTACGAAGACGTACTTGAGGATATTACAAACTCCGTGCCGAACAACAGAATATGGGTTTCCATAAATGAAAAGACAGATTGTATGGGAAGGGCTAGTGCATGATGTTGGTACACTGAGGACACAGATATAATGTAGTATTATCACAACGAATTCGCTTTTCATTTACTGTGCACATTTTAAATATTAATTATTAGTTTGCTTATATTCATATACCTGGAAAAGATAACTTTGTTTTGTATAATTTATGAATAAATGTGCACTATGTACTATGACACCGTCCGTCGTGTGATTACGAATTATAGATTACCGCTGCCCGTGATCTTGGTTGTATATGTACGTGCGCGACTGCATGGAACTCAACCCCAATCCCTATGTTTACGAGACGCAGATAGCGTATAACTCTGTCACTACTAAGCTGTTGTACTCTTGGCTAATCTTCCGGGCCCTAGTTATAACTTGAGAATTAAATTAATGTACAGTTTTTAAGTTCTATAGAATAATAGTACTTAAACTTGTTTCTTTCTCTACTACATACAGTAAGTTTTCATTTTATTTAATTATTTCCATTCGCTCTTTCCAGCTAGAAAAAGTCAGCGAAGTCGTCAGTGGTGCAGCACTGCGGTGGTATTTGTGCTCTGGTAATGGTGCTCGGCTGAGGGAAGGCGCTGTGGTCAGGCGGTCGCCCTTCTGGAAGAGAACTGTTTAAAGAGCCGCACCAGGCTGGATAGTGGCGGGTTCTCTATTACGACCCAGGATTACATCGTAGTGAAGAAACTGCCTACAGCTGTTAGAGACTCACCGCACTGTACTGTCGCCTATCATAGGTTCTGGTCGTCTGTAGAGTACCTTCAAAATCCTCTTTTCTCCTGGAGTCTGAAGTACAATAAGCCCTCGGCTGCAGCGGTGAAATCTCCGACATGTGAGACATACAAGTATGTCGATACTGAGATTTCAGCAAAAGTGCATGTTTTGAAAAACCTTAAATCCTAAAAAACTACCTTTAGAAAAAGGTTTGTAAGGCTGTCTGTCTGTCTTTGCTGTGAATAGCACAGCTCAAACACGAATAGTCAGTTAAATACCAAACTTAGTATTTTAGTTCAGTTACAGATGTGACAGTGAGATTTTCAATAGAATTCTGCTAAGACAAACTACCCTTTATTTGGAAATGGTTTCGAAAAGTTTGATTTTCTTAAAAGTTACCCAAATTATTGCGGTTCAATTGCCATATATTCAAGATACTCTGGTCGAAAAAGAAATGTATATCTTGAATTTTATCTCTCTTCATTCTGAATGATGTTTGCATAAATGGTAAGCCTAAATGATAGTCTTTCTTCTCAAAAATGGGGATCCGGTTAAAATATAACATTTATGCAAAAAGAAAACGTGGCTTTGGGGACAGTTATATTCTAGATTTTTCTTATTATTTGTTTGATTTTCAATTTTAAATGCTTTTCTCAAACATGCAGTATTCATATATGTAAAATGAGAACCTAATTCCGAAGCCATGACCTAGCTGCCAACTCTTAAAAGATTAGACTATCGCGTAATCCTACTGTATTTATATTTCCATTCTACATATATGCAAGAAAACATTCCTGCAAACATTTATCTATATTAGCATAAAGTAAATAGAAGCTTGTGTGCTATTAAATAATAATTTGTGCAAGAGTTAGTACCTACAGAAATTCATGTGAATGTCAACAGAAATCTTTTTTCTGAAGCAACCAGAAGAGGAAAAAGTGTCTATGTACTAGTTTTGTGCATTAGGATTCAAATAATGCGTAATACTTTTATTTTTTCAAAATTACATTTTATGCATACTATGAAACTTGTTCACTGGGCAACAAAAAAAAAACACTTTTTGAATAAAACCTGAAGCTTTCCTGGTGAGGAATACGCTCACTTTCTTCTCGGGCAGCCAGCCAGAATTGTTTCTTTGACACAATTTTCTATACTCACGCCATCTCCTGACCTGGCATTTAAAATTGAAAACAGTCTTTTGTTCAGTAATGCGAATTTTGATAGTGTGTTGTCTTTGCTTATATTGTCTTATACCCAGTGTTTCATTTGTGGTTATAACATCATAAATATATCCTGATGCTGGGAGAGATACACATTCTCGAAACATTGATATCTAATCATCCTTTCACCTGGCTGGCTGCCCGAGAAGAATGTAAGCGCACTTTTTTTAATGTTTTCAGCACTTAACGAGCCAGTTCTTTCTAATTTTGGGTTGAGGAAAACGAATATGAAAATGAAACTACATTTTAATTACATATTCCAACAACATTGAAAGTGCATTTGATATTTTTAATGGTAGCTTCATTCAAAGAGTTCTAAATTGCTGGAAGAATACCTCGCATATGGTAGTGTCTGAAGAGAATCATGTAGTGGCTTCATGAGATCGTCGTCTTTTAGCTAGCCTCAGTTGACCAACAGTAATCCACAAGCATTGCTTTATTTCTGTGGCCTTCATATCTTTGTTTCATAACCGAAATGTCCTGATGGTCTTTCTCTTCTTGAACATCAGTAACAGCTCCAGAACTAAGAGGGAAAATGTCCAGCTGGGAGTGGAGAAAACAAATTTTAAGGGACATGTTACGGTTATAGTACTTTTGAAGTAGCACTCTCACCAAATGAGTGCAGTTATCTCTTTTGTTGCCTAAAAATCCAGAAACAATTCTCCTAAAGAATTCCCAAGCTTCGTTTTCTTTCCTCTCCAAAACATGGCCATGCGGGATCATGGCAAAATTTTACATCAAACCCAGCTAGAAGTGCAGAGGTGCAAGTGGAACATCTTTAGGTCCACGAGGGGCTTGGCAATGACATTTTTCTCGTAATGTTAAGATTTCTTGCAGGCCAGTCTTCCTTAATATAATGCAACTGCCAAGTTCCACCTCGCAAAAAATAAAAAAATTGAAAATGTTGGCACTAAAAGAATTAAATGTCATTTTATCACCAAAGCAAGAGCTAATCTGCCATTTTTGTGATGATTTTTTAATTCAGCTGATGAAAATACACATGAATTGACTATTTGTGAGCCCGAAACATTTTCATTGTTGCCCAGTGTTATTTGTTGGAATAATGTTTGTTGTTAAAAAGGCTGAAAAAACTTTTTATGAAAATTTGAAACACATTTTATAATTGTTGTAGAGCAGCAAGAGACAAAATATTGAAAACATTTAGAGTAACGCTGCAAGATTTTAAATTTTCACTTATTTTGGGTACGCTCAACATTAGAATCTCAACATACAAGGTTAATTGCTTATGCAGCAGGTTTATCTTCAATTATGCAACTAGCGTTGAATGGGACTGAACCGTGGCAGGTATCGGGTAGAATGGACATTAATTTCATACTTATTATCCAATAATTTATTTATTCAACTAATAATTATCTCCATAGCCTGCGGTAGGCTATACAAGTGGTATTGGTATTTGTATTTAGTCTAACTTTACCATTAGTAGTCATAATAAGTTTATCAGGGATGTCCCTTGATTTAATTTACTATGTTTGGTTATCAAAACAGTAATCTAAAGTTAAACTTTGCTCGAACACAGTGGCATATGCTACCAACTTCAATTTATGCCAAAATAACAGGCCATCATTACTATGAAATAAATGTGAGAAGAACTGTCGCACAAAAAAACAAAAGTTATAATCAATACACGAAGGAAAAATCAGGAAACCTAATCAGTTTAAAATCGGGTCATTATAGATATAAATAGTCACCACCACCACCACCGCCGCCGCCGCCGCCGCCGCCGCCCCCGCCACCACCACCACCACCACCACCACCACCACCACCACCATCCCCACCACCACCACCACCACGGTATAAGCCTTGTGGCCCGTTCCGACTTCAAGGAAATTGATAGGACCATCTCATTCGTGGCCTGCCAACATTTCTTCTACCTACAGGTTTATACTTGTATACTATTTGTAGTGTACGGTCTTCAGTCATTCTCCGCGCATAATCTTGCCAATTTTGCCTGTATGCAATGATTGTTTCATTTAGACTCTGAATTTCCAATAATCTTCTAATAACCTCGTTTCTTTTCTTGTCTATGAGTCTATAACCGGCCACCTGTCTCAGAAATTTCATCTCAGCAGCCTCCACTTTCTTCTGTTGTGAGATAGTCAAGACCCAGTTTTCACACCCATAAAGCAGGGTTGGGATCGCCATTATTTTATACAGTTTTAACAATGACGATTACAATTTTTAAAAGTTCTTATTATTGTGCCACATATTGATTGGAATTTGTTTATTTTTTGTATATCTCTATTACTGGTATATGACACAATTTATGCAAATTTTTGCTCTCAAATGGATCGTTCCTATAAAAGCCATTATTTTTGTTTTGTTTTTCATATGAAATTTGAAGATTATGTTCTCTTGTAATATTATTTAATTCATGTATGGCTCTTTGTAAGTTATCTTCCGTCTCCGCAATTAAAATCTGGTCATCAGCAATGTGTCAACATTTCTCCCCCACGCCCCTTTTATCCGGCCGTTTCTACTTCCTTGAAGAGATTGAGTAGTGTTAATTGTCCTCTGGACACGGTACCAACGTGAAGCAGAGTAAGACTATTGGTGGGGTTGCCAGCTCATAGACTAATAGTCACGTGTATCATATGTACCATCCCAAAATGAAGGGCTGCCTCTTCCGCCGCCATGAATGTCGTCGTTGTGGTCTCACCGAGTTACCCCGGGCATGGGACCTCTATATTTATATCCCCTGGAGATAGGGTGTCCCAGTATTTAAGCCCCCAGGAACCGGGCTCCTTGTTGGTCCACGGGTCATTTTTACCGTAGCTATTCGGACCAACCCACCAGTTATAAATAGTCAATCAGTTTAAATATTTGGGATGCTGGATAATAGAAGATAATGAAATTTCTGAAATAAAGAGAGGGATACATGTCACCAATGGAATTTACGCAGCGCGTATCAAGTCAAGAAACGTTCATCGCCAGACCAAAGCAACACTGTATAAAGTCATGATTAGACCAATATAGACATATGGCAGCGAGACTTGGACCATAAATAAATAAGCCACTACTTTAATCGACACTTTCCAAAGAAAGATCTTAAGAAGAATATATGACCCAGTCCAACATAGTGGTGTGAGGAGAAAACGCTAAAGTAATGAACTACATAATCTATATAAAAACAAGTTAACCAGCATCATCAGATGTCATAGACTTCAATAGGGTAGACACATCATGAGGATGGGAGATAATAGAATCCCCAGCAAAACACTAAACAGCCAGATCGAAGGTAGAATGTCTATAGGAAGACCCAAGGACCGCTGGATCAGAGCTGTGGCAAGTGATGCTAAAATCCTAGGTGGTGGTGATCTGTTGCCAAAGGCAGAGCAGGTGGAGACGGATGATTACGGAGGTAAGGTTCGATCCCAACTGCTACATAGAAGAACTTCGTAGACAGAAGTCCAATAATCTAGCTGTCTCGCATTACAACATGTTTATGATAGCAAAATAATTGGCTTGCGTTTTTTTTTTTTTTTTTTTTTTTTTTTTTTTTTTTTTTTTTTTTTTTTTTTTTTTACAAATCAAATTCGTGTTATTAGCGTCCGTTTTCGAATACTGCGGTGCAGAAATTCCTGCAGTATACAACAATGGGTACCAGGCTTTTATAGAAGACAACATCATTTGGAAAACCTTTTAGTGTATAAAAAATGTGAAACATTCATATTGCTTCGCACCGTTAGCATTATCTCTGGAAGAAAGGGTAGATAGGTCCGCCCCTAATTACACCAGCGAATTCCTATGCAATGCACTGGGAGAGGAAGGCTGCCAGACTCATCAATTAAAAGAAACCCGGTGCTCTAAATGCATGTAGAAAAGCCTACATTATCTTTAAGGTTATGAGATATAATTCAAATTGTTCATAGGTTTTAGTCACCTACAAACATGTACATTGTTATACATTCCCTATGGTAACTAGAGTAAATATAGCAGACAATCAAAATTTTGTCATAAGGGTTTTAGTTTCTAGGTACCCTAAGTACATTTTAGAATAATACTTAAGTTTTATTTAATTAAATTTGTATTTAATTTTTAGAATAACAGCGTATATTTGTGTATGTGTGTGCGTGCAGGGGACAAAAGGTTACAGACAGATACGGATAGTACAAGTTTGTTAATTATACGCCAAATTTTTCATAAATATAAAAGATCGCATTTATACTGGATGACGGTTACAAAATATGTTCACTGAATTCCACCAACCTTAATCCTTTATGCTGACAATGTTTTTATGTTTATTTTCCTTTATTTTCAAAAGAACTCTTTCACTGATTTTAATTCGAATGTAAATTTGAAGAGCTGCAGTAACAGAACTGCATTGTTTTGCAATAATAAAGCGTGTTTCTAATTGTGGCAAATATATTAACTTGCGTAGTATTGTTAATAATAATAATAATAATAATAATAATAATAATAATAATAATAATAATAATAATAATAATAATAATAATAATAATAATAATAATAATAATAATAATAATAATAATAATAATAATAATAATAATAATAATAATAATAATAATAATAATAATAATAATAATAATAATAATAATAATAATAATAATAATAATAATAATAATAATAATAATAATAATAATAATAATAATAATAATAATAATAATAATAATAATAATAATAATAATAATAATAATAATAATAATAATAATAATAATAATAATAATAATAATAATAATAATAATAATAATAATAATAATAATAATAATAATAATAATAATAATAATAATAATAATAATAATAATAATAACAATAACAATAATAACAATAACAATAATAATATGAAATAGTAATATGAAATAATAATATGAAATATTAATAACAATAATACATATTAAATAATAAAAATAATAACAATAATAACAACAATAACAATAATAATAACAATATTAACAATAACAATAATAACAACAATAACATAATAATATTAATAATTATAATAAAAATAACAATAATACTTCAATACTATCAAGTGTTGCTTTTCTTGCCTTTCTTTAGTTGCTTCTTATACTTTTCCTACTGAGTTAATCCTGATTCTAATCTCCCAGTTACGTTCTGTAGTGTTCTTTATGTCAATCAGATCACCCGAAAACGTTTTTAATGAGACTATTTTTTTAGACTTGTTTTTTTCTTAAAAGGCTATTAAGGAAGATGTATGACCGGCTTGGCTTGTTAAAAGAATTAAAAGTTTACTCATTAAGGAAAATCATTATTACTAATTATTATTCTTATTCTCAATCTCATTTTCATT
The DNA here is from genome assembly GCA_030765055.1 of Mantis religiosa. Lineage (NCBI taxonomy): Eukaryota > Metazoa > Arthropoda > Insecta > Mantodea > Mantidae > Mantis > Mantis religiosa. Next base: position 98,242,015 of record CM060951.1, on the reverse strand, counting down.
ACTATTCTCCTTGTCCTTGCTTCTTTCCCTTCCTCTTCCTGTCCTTGTTCTTATTTCCTATCATTATTCTCAGTATTATTATCATCATTATTTATCCTATTATTTATATTATTTTTCTTGTTTATATTACCATTCTCATTATTATCATTAGTCTTATCATCATTATCATTATTTCCAGTATGTAAGGCATAGAACTAAGAATAAAGAACATCTTCCCAAGACCATCTTGAAGTAGATGGTAGGTAGGTACTTCGAGAGTAAGATATGTGTTACCCTTGCGTTTTTTATGGCTTGTGTTTAAACTTTCTCCTATATACCACCGAACTGTTAACCTGTAAACGGAATTCATGATAGTGATGTTTTATGTGCGTTTTGTTCAGGGGGGCGAGCCACTATGACTCCCTAAGGAAATCACGGGATACAAGACTGGGAAGGGAGGGTACAAGAGGGCAGCAACATCGTGTCATTGTAACAAATTACGATCGGCTTGTACACAGAACCCGCATCGATGCTGAGAAAAAAATATAAACGTGAGAAGAGACGGTCTTCCTTTTCCAGGCAAAAGGATTTTACAGAGCTTTCGGAAACCCAAAGTGAACTGTACTGCAACCCCAAGATCGACTCGTATTAAAGTGAAAAGTAACACAGAAGGGATAAATGTTTAGAGGAACAGTTACTCAACTTGAATTTACTGAAATGTAATTGATACCTTCTTAGATGTAATTCTACAACAACTAATAACATTACTTTCCCCGTGTTAAGCAGTGCTAAGGAATTAAAAGAAATAATGTACACATATTCGGAGTAAGTTATGGTAGAATTATACTGTGCTTCACATGCATACAGCTCTGTTAGTTGTTTTGTCTAAAATAAATGTTAAGTGAAACCATATCTGAACTTAAACTCCTGCAGCTTCTTTGCTTAGCCACATATCGGCACGGCATATTACTGCATTGAAGGCGAACGTCAAAATAGCATAATGGTTGTGTTATATATTGTGTGATGGTGTCGAAGTAAGAATTTCGTTTTTTTTTTTTTTTCATTTTTATGTTATAATTGTATATGAATATTTAAAATCCATCGCTCATTTTGATGTAACTTTCATAGAGGTACGGTAATTGTAAATAGTATAAAGATATTGTTGAAAATGATCCTATATAGTATATTTTTAGAAAATCTTGGTATACTCTCTTGGCTAAACATGAAAAACTTTTGTGAATATTAGAGTTAGAGAAGAGATCCTTTTTTATTTTGATAAGCATGGTGATTCCAGTTCCTTCAAACCCGTGATCGCATCTAAAACTGCCAATCAAACTGGAATGCTCCTGCCATGTACAAAAAGGAATGGGTACAAGATTACAAAACTTAGACGTTTGGGAAAACATAATTAACTGATAGTAAAAGAATCAGAGGACAGCCATCATCAGCTAACCTATATTATGGAAAGCGTACCAAAGAAAATTCAAATAACCTTGATGGCATGACTGGAGCAATGTGGACTACCTACTTTTACAAATCGTCCACTGATATCAAACCAATGCACAAATTCTGCTCTGTGGATTTTTGCAAATATAAAGAATCAGAAGCTGGTGGTAAACTGCATTAATTTAATCACGGTAATTCCATACCTAAGGCAGTAATTTTTGCATTGAAACCTATTTATGTAGATCTAGCTGATCCAGAATTATTTAAAAAGTGTTTTACAGGAAAAACTCAAAACGTGAACGAACCTTTTAACAGTGTAGTTAGGTCTCGAGTACCTAAAATGACTTTATTGGTCTAGAAACTCTACATCTTGGTGAAAATCATACATTTAATGCAATGAAATCACATTTAATGAAGGGAATGCTGGTAGAATAAGTGCACTGAGTGAAATGGGTATGACTATTGGGTATAATGCCAAAAATACTTTAAAAGAACTCGATGAGACAAGGGTACGTACGGCAGAACAGGTGGCAGAACATACGTCTCAGGAGGTTAGGTAACTCAAAAGAAGAAACAGGAATCATATCCAAGTATATGACACAGAGGACTATGAAGCTGGAGGATTTTGAGACATTCTGTACAATATAGGTGGAAAGGTTTTCAAAATTTTATGTTTGAAAGCAATTTCTGAAAAGATAACATTTTCTATATAAATGCTCCATTATCTGAGAAACTAATTGACACTAAGGGCTGTAATTTTACCACACATTTGCATCTAAAGCGGTCTTATTTTAATGAGAAGACTTTTGTGTACATGAATTTGTGTTTTTTATTTAAAAACACAAATTTTTCAACAAACTTTTGACAGCTTTATTTAAAAAATTATAATATTCTATCTAACATGCAAAAGTATTTTATTTTTCATCAATCAGCTGCAAAGGTAGTGTTGAATATACAACCTTAAGAATGTAGTTCGTTATATTATATAGTTGCTGAAGTAATGGGTGAAATATTAACTTTGGCAAGATAGAGAATTTCGACTCCCCTCGAACGCCGCAATACCATAAAAGGTTTCGTTATAATCTTAAAGCAGAAAAGTTGGTATCATGAAAAATATTTAAACAATATCTATGATTCTTCAAAGCAGCTATTAGTTAACGCTACGCAATTATGTGAGTTATATGTACCTAAAGAACACTGTAGACAAATAGGAGGTGTATTTTTCCAATACCTGCCTTTTAAAGTTTACTAAATGAACATAAGAAACACAAAAGTACACCCTAGCTTAGATAAACGAATGCTGATATTGTTTTAACCTAAATCAATACAGTTAGAGAATGCACCAAGAGCCGCTTTAGAGCGCAATATGTTATAAAACATTCACTAGCAGGAAATACAAAAGTATGGTTATGCTATAGGTCTGCTGATTTGTTTTTATTTTCTCTAGTACTTAAGCATAGCAGAGGAAATATTGCATTCCATTAAAAAATTCGATATCAGGGAGAGATCACAGGAAATGTTTTGAATTCCTCGGTGTCTCCCTTCCCCGAAAAAAAGATCTTAGAAAAAAGTTATGTGTGTATCTCTTCTGGGCAGACTAAGTGAATAACGAATTTCATGAATTTACAGAAATGCAAACATAACTTTCACAATGATTTTAACTGGAAACGTTTCTATTATTTTGTGTATTTTAAACCAAGACTAACGATTTATGTTTAACATGAATAACTTAACGTTGAATAACTTAACGTGTTTACCGTCTATCTGTTAATAGTCTATTTCTTAAGTATAAAACTTCGAATTGGATATCCAATTTAACAAGATGTAATATGAAATTATAACACATTTTATTAAATGCTGGATTGAGGGTTGATTTCATGGACTTAGGAGTTTCTCGGTCAAAAAGTTTCTTCCCGTTACATTACTTTGGATGTAACTAGACTATAGCTCCATGTAGCGTTAAGTACATTTCAGTTGCGGCTTTAGTAGGTGCACCAAGGGAATGTGGACTCCGTCATGTTTGCGTGTGATACTGCTGAGTAGAATTATTGCATTTCTACAATTCTAAGCTTAAATTGTAACACCTAGACATCACGACAAGTAATAAAAGAAACCCTTAAAGAGTGAGGGTAAGTTTTAACTATACAGCGTGATTATTTTCATTCATGGAAGAAGGATTTCACACCTAACCACGCTTCGCTTGACAGAGGTAAGGCAGTTTTAACGAACCTAACGATTCAAATGAATATAGAAGTTCCCGTCTTCTCTCGTACTGAAGAACCAGGTAACCTAATGAGAACCTCTAATACAGTTTCAAATATGGCCAAAAATCAAACCCTAAGTTGTCACGCAGACGTAACACAGGTATACCCTACTAAAGACGAGGTTATTATCATAGAATATTGCGATGGTATTACTATTAAAGATTATGTACTAGCAATCGGAAAACTGACAAGCCCTTCGAATATCAAATTTGTCTCGAGGATATCTAATGGGAGAATCTGCATCCTTCTTGCTAGTAAAAATGTGTTGAAGAACTCATTTCACAGAATCCCAAGGTATTTGTAAACAAGGTTTCATTGGAACTAAGGCGCCTCCTAACAAAAACTAACCATTAGTTATCTAAAACGATTGTCCCATAATTCCTAACGTTGTAATTGAAGAGGCGATTCTCAAACTCGGTATGCACAAAATTTCTCCAATTAGAAAGGGACTGTCAATCCCTGGTTTCTCCCAAAACATTAGTTTTCGGAGACAGGTCTATATTCAAAATGAAGACCAATAAACTTCCAGAATTACTTCAAATTGAATATTAAGAAACAAACTACTTGATTTATTTTTCATCTGATTCAACAAACTGCTTTATTTGTAAAACTAAGGATCATTTATCTCAGCACTGTCCAGATAACGTAGATAATGGGAACTCCTCCCTAAACCAAATCAATCACTCAAAGTGAAAAGCTTTCAGAATTTCCTCAGCTTCCTACAGAGTTTCAGAAAATCGAAACAAATTCAAAGGAAATGTTAACATTACTCCTCTATAATCTGAAGTTCACCCAGGTGCAACTTCTGCTAACCTTCAATGTCTATATAATGATAAACGCAATCCTCCAACCACAAACGTAACTCCAACCCCTTCTCCAATATATATACAAACCCTCTTTGCCGCACAGTTTACTGGATCAAATAGGCCAATATCGACTGTTGATTTTGAACCATTTAAGAGTAAAATAACTATCCTATCAACGGAACTTACATCAGAGGAGATCGGAAAACACAAGACAACCAGTTTCTCAAAAAAACTAAAACAGAGCAGGATATCACTATTAGTGAGATGCTTAAACCAGCTAAGCAAGTTTTGGTAGCCGACCCACAGTTTTGTTCCATCGTTTACTTACAACCGCAAGTTGTCCAAGTGAGCCGCATATCAACAAATTTCTACAATTAAACCCATGATCTTGAAGGTTTAGCTCAAGCACTACCGAAACTGCTTCCTCATTTCATCCAATAAATCCATAATGAACAAAAGTACCTGGCTCGCCAAGAAACTTCTGTAAGTCAACCAAAACAGGGTTGAAAAAATGGTACTCTAGTTCCTGAATATCTCAGCGACAACTCTACTTATCTTTCATAACCTAATAATGACAACATTCTTTCTGAGGTATTCATTACTCTGATGCTTCCATTACGTCAATGGAACCTTAATAGTTATCGATCACAACGAGAGTACTTACAACTTTTATTAAATAAGCACCAGCCTTCAGTAATCTGCCGACTAGAAACAAATTTCCATGGAAACTTTGCTGCAAAATTAAAACACTTTAAAACACTAATTTAACCTTTTCAGTGAATTACCAAAGCAGATAAATGGAACATCCAAAGGAGCAAGGCTATGTGAAAATCAAAAGAACCCTCAAGTATCTAGCATGCGCTATTATTTGCAACGGTAAGAATGTTATTATAATTGTTCTTCCGGTGTTTCCTAAAAGGTTTATTAAAATGTGTCCTCCAATTATATTAGCAGCTAGTCGGACTGCTACGATAATAATACTAACAAAGATCATGAGTGAGTAGCAGAGATGTGACTCAGATTAAGCAGGTGATGTCACAACGAGGGAAAAAGAATAAAAAGACAATCGGCGCAGGCGCAGTTCAGGTTTTGTCATAATGTCTAATGGTGGACTTATTTCTTGGCGTTCTAGGCGACAAACTGTTATAGCGCAATGTACAAATGAGGCTGAGCTCATCGCTGTTTGTGAATGCTCCAAGGAACTTAAGTATCTGATAAGTATCAGTTAAGCATCTGATAAATTTGTTGAGGGAGCTTGCAGGTGAGAAAGTGACAGCTACACTGTATCTTGACAATCAGCATTCAATAATATTAATTAAAACGGGTAAAATTAAGTCAAGTAGACACATTGAGGTAAAATAATTTTTGTCTAGGATGTATATTACAAAAGCTTGATATAAAATCTGTGACATCTGCGAACAATGTGAATGACAAATTTACCAAAACATTGTTTTCTACAAATTTTCAAATGTATACTATGGAACTGCTATTGTACTAATAAATCAAATGCATTTAATATGAGAAACAAATGTAAACAAATAATTAAAAAATAACTGTCCTGAGTTTATGGGGGTGTGTTTAGAGAAAGTTGATTACACTGTTAAACCCAGTCAGTTTTTGTTGATGTTAAAAGGGTCAGATGGCATCACTAAAATACAGACAGTTTTTTGCTATCAAAATAATTAACAAGGTATATATTCCTTATGTGTGAATAAATAGTGTGTTAATGAGTAATTTAGAGCTTTATTAACAATTCTAAAACATTTAACAACATTTCACAACAATAAACATTTCATTAAAGCCCACAGTATATGGAACTATCCATTTGAGAGACAGCGATTCTTATTTTGAATTTTCAACCATTTACATTTTATTGCACTTCGTACATACGCTATAATTTCTCTTCAATACGAAAAACGAACGGAATCTAAAAACACTCATACAGTGACGGTTTAGAAAGATTTGAAGTTCCCAGGAAGCTACTAAATCCCATTTTTCATAAAACCAATTCAGAAGCAGGTAGAAGAATGTTTTAGTAACAGTAGTTTATAGAACAGTGGATAGAGAAAGTAAAGTATACGTACTATAGGTTTATAGTTAAATAATAGAGAGCTATGTCCGGCTGAAATTGCTTCTTTCCCTTTCTGTGCCGATCTTACTGAGATGTTCTCTATTTTTTCTCTGCTCCTTTATATATCGTATACATTTCCCTCCATTTCATCTGCTGGTCTGAAATACTGCTCTTCGTTAGCTCAGATTTGGCTGCAGAAGATCTGAGCTCGTTCTGCGTAATTTCATCTTGCGCTTGACCATAATCGTTTTCATTGTCAATTTCTGATGATGAATGGAATTTCCTGTTTCTGGTTAGTTCTCTTCTGAATCCCTCTGCGGACCAGCCCGGGTTACCTTCATTTCCCGGTGATGAATGCTTACTGTTCCGCTGTTGCTTCTTTTTCCAGTTGTTGGTCATCTGTTCTATTGTAGTCTGAGGAATGCCTAAGTATAACATTGGTGTATAGCGGTGTGGTGAATCCTGCTTATTCTCCCAAGTTGTGTGGGGAGGATTTTCACACTGAGATACAGTTTTAGGAGATGATAACTCCTGCTTATTATTCTTTCAGGTTGTGCGAGGAAGGTTTAAATATACAGAAGATGACTTGATGGCCGATGACTCCGGATTATTGTTTCCCCAGTTTATATGAGACGGTTTACGTACATGGGTGTCTCCGGTGTTGGACTGGTGTCGATCTCAATATTTGCCCACGGTAACCAGTATCCTCCACCGGGACACTGTGCATTCTCTTACTTAGTGTACACAACCTGTTGGGGCTTTTCGGACTCACCTCGAAGTCTGGTGCGCTTTTTGACTGTATATTTTAGTTCGTATGCTGTATCTCTGGACGGTGTTTCTTTTTCATGTTTTCGCTTACTATATAAGACAAGTCCACTATTAAATGCACCACTTTTACTTGAAATTTCTTCATCAGCAGCAAAACATTAAATTGAACACGTTACTGTTTCTGTGGCTAAGGCCAACAGATAAATATATAAGATATTAAACAACATTAAAAGAACTAGAACGTGTAACGAAACAACTAGAACGAATAACGAAACAACAGAATGAACAATCACATTTGTTGAGAAAGTTGACATATCAATGTGGGCTATGACTACCACAGAACATATAATTATATGACTACAACCATTCCTTTAATAGGTTTGTCTTTCGTTGATGTAGTAATGTAACCATTGGCGCCTACACAAAGATTAAATGCAACGAGAAATTATGTTCTTATAAGATTACTAGAGGTTCACAGTTCGCCATGACTGCTGTAAATTCACCTTGAAATAAAAATCACACTTATGTCATTTATTTACAAGAGAATTCAACGTACCAAAACAAGATTTCTGAGGAAAGTGTGACACAAGACGATGTTTTCACCAGTTTTAAGCTCCTGGAAGACAACACTGATTGACTATTAGTGCTGAATGAGAAAATTCATGAAGCTGGGTATGGCAATGAGACCACCGACGAGAATACAGCTAAAGAGTATGATAAAGTCGAATCATATCGAGATAAGTGGACGACAGCGAAATGTAGGTACAAGAAATATCCTGCATTTCAAGTATCCAATGATCTTTCTTCCACAAGATCGAGTGTTTCACAGAAAGGCAGATTGATCAATAAGTTGCCGCAGTTGTTGCTTTTAAATTTCTCTGGTGATATTAATAAATACTTAATGTGTTTACCCGCTCTCTGTCAATAGTGTATTTTTTAAGTATAAATCTTCGAATTGACTATCCAGAATTAAAATTCACTAAGCGTAAAATGACTTTAATAAGATATAACAAGAAATTGTAGCACATTCTATTAAATTTTGGATTGAGAGTTGACTTCACGGAATTAGGAGTTTATCATTCATAAAGTTTCTTCCCGTTACACCACTTTGGATGTAACTAATATGTAGCCTCATATAGCCGTAAGTTCATTTCAATTGCGGCTTTAGTAGGTGCACAAAAGTAATGAGGACTTCGTCATGTTTGCGTGTGATTCTGCTGAGTAGAGTTATCACATTTCTCTAATTCTCACCTTCGTTTTAAACACCTAGACATCAAGAAAAGGTATAAAACACTTAAAGAGTCAGGGTAAGTTTTAAATATACAACGAGATCATTTTCACTCGTGGAAGAAAGATTTCACAGCTAATCCCGCTTCGCTTGACAGAGGTAAGGAAGTTTTAAAGAACCTAATGATCCACATAAATATAGAAATTGTCGTCTTCTCTCGTACTGAAGAACCACGTAACCTAATGAGAACGTCTAATACAGTTTCAAATATGGCTGAAAAATCAAACCCCAAGTTGCCATGGAGACGTAACACAGGGTAACCCTATAACAGACGAGGCTATTATCATAGAATCTTGTGAAGGTATTAGTATTAAAGATTATCTACTAGCAAACGGAAAACTGACAACCGCTTCGAATATAAAATTTGTCTCCAGGATGTCAAATGGGAGAATCTGCATAGTTCTTACTAGTAAAAATGTGTTGAACTCATTTCACAGAATCCCAAGGTAAACAAGGTTTCATTGGAAATAAGGCATCTCCTAATCAAAAACAAACGACTAATTATCTCAAACGTTTGTCCCATTATTCCTAACGTAATTGAAGAGGAGTTTCTCAAACCGGCTACGTACAAAATTTTTCCAATTAGAGCAGGACTGTCAATCCCTGGCCTCTACCACATCCTTAGTTTTCGGAGACAGGCCTATACCCAAAATGAAAACTTCAATAAACTTTCATGATAACCTAAAATTGAATATGAAGAAACAAACTGCTGGATTTATTTATCACCAGATTCACCAATCTGCTTTATTTGTAAAACTGAGGATCATTTAGCTCGGTACTGTCCAGATAATGTTGGTAATGGGAAATCCTCTCTTAAACAAAACAATCACTCAAGTGACAAACTTTCATAATTTCCTCAACTTCCTACAGAATTTCAGAATGTGGAAACAATTTGTCAATTAAATGTCATCTCTATTCCTCTATAATCTGACGTTCACCCAGCTGCAACTTCTGCTAACCAAAGTCTCAATAATGAAAAACGCAATCCTCCAACCACAAACTTAACTCCAATCCCCTCTCCAATACATATGCAAACCCTCTTTGCCGTACAGTTTCCTGGATCAAAGAGGCCGATATCCACTGTTGATTTTGAACCATTTAAGAGTAAAATATCTACCCTATCAAGGGAACCTACATCAGAGGAGATCGGACAAAACAAGACTTAACCAGTTTCTAAAAAACCTAAAACAGCGCAAGATATCACTATTAGTGAGATGCTTAAACCAGCTAAGCAAGTTTGCGAAGCCGACCCACAGTTTTGTTCCATCGGCTACTTACAACTGCAAGTTGTCCGAGTCACCCACATATCAACAAATTTTTACAATTAAACCCATGATCTTGAAGGTTTAGCTCAAGCACTTCCGAAACTGCTTCCTCATTTCATCCAATAAACCCATAATGAACAAAAGCACCTGGCTCGCAAAGAAACTTCTGAAACTCAACCAAAGCAGGGTTGAAAAAATGGTGGCCTAGTTCCTGAATATCTCAGCGACGATTCTACTTCTCTTTCATAACTTAATAATGACAACAACCTTTCTGAAGTATTCATTACTCTGATGCTATCATTACGTGAATAAAAGCTTAGTAGTTATCGATCACGACGAGAGTACTTACAACCTTTATTAAATAAGCACCAACTTTCAGTAAACTGCCGACTAGAAACAAATTTCCAGGGCAAATTTGTTGCCAAATTAATACACTATATAACACTAATTTAACCTTTTCAGTGACTTACGAAAGCAGGTAAATGGAAAATCCAAAGAAACAAGGCTGTGTGAACATCAAAGGAACCCTCAGATATCTAATATGCTGCTATTATTTGAAACGGTAAAGATATTATTATTGTTCTTCCGGTGTTTCCTTAAAGGGTTATCAAAAGGTGTACTCCAATCATATTAGCAGCTAATCGTATTTATACGATAATAATACTAACAAAGTTCTTGAGTTAGCTGCAGGAATGTAACTCAGATTAAGCAGGTGATGTCACAACGAGGGAAAAAGAAATGAAATTAAAAAGACAATCGGCGCAGGAGCAGCTCAGCTTTTGTCATAATATTTGTGGTAGACCTATTTCGCGGTGTTCTAGGCGACAAACTGTTACATCGCAATCTACAAATGAGGCTGAGCTCATCGCTGCTTGTGAATGCTCCAAGGAACTTAAGTATCTGATAAGTATCAGTTAAGTATCTAGTAAATTTGTTGAGGGAGCTTGCAGGTGAGAAAGTAACAGCTACACTGTATCTTGACAATCAGCATTCAATAATATTAATTAAAACGGGTAAAATTAAGTCAAGTAGACACATTGAGGTAAAATAATTTTTTTCTAGGATGTGTATTACAAAAGCTTGATATAAAATCTGTGACATCTGCGAACAATGTGAATGACAAATTTACCAAAACATTGTTTTCTACAAATTTTCAAATGTATACTATGGAACTGCTATTGTACTAATAAATCAAATGCATTTAATATGAGAAACAAATGTAAACAAATAATTAAACAATAACTGTACTGTTTTTACGGGGTAGTGTTGACGGAAAGTTGATTACACTGTTAAGCCCAGTCAGTTTTTGTTGATGTTAAAAGGGTCAGTTAGCATCACTAAAATACAGACAGTTTTTTGCTATCAAAAAAATTAACAATGTATGTATTCCTTATGAGTGAATAAATAGTGTGTTAATGAGTAATTTAGAGCTTTATTAACAATTCTAAAACATTGTACAATATTTTACAACAATAAAGATTTCATTAAAGCCCACAGTATATGGAAGTATCCATTTGAGAGGCAGCGTTTCTTACTTTGAATTTTCAACCGTTTACATTTTAATACACTTCGTATATCCGTTATAGCTTCTCTTGAATAAGCAAAACGAACGGAATCTAGAAACACTCATACTGTGACGGTTTAGAAATAATTGAAGTTCCCAGGAAGCTACTAAATCCCATTTTACATAACAACAAAAGTTCATAAAACCAATTCAACAAATTTGTATTTTTTCTACAGAAGCAGGTAGAAGAATGTTTTAGTAACAGTTGTTTATAGAACAGTGGATAGAGAAAGTTAAGTATACGTACTATAGGTTTATAGTTAAAGAATGGAGAGCTATGTCCGGCTGAAGTTGCTCCTTTTCCTTTCTGTGCCGATCTTACTGAGATGTTCTCTATTATTTCTCTGCTCCTTTATATATCGTATACATTTCCCTCCATTTCATCTGCTGGTCTGAAATACTGCTCTTCGTTTAATTCAGATTCTGCTGCAGAAGATCTGAGATCGTTCTGTGTAATTTCATCTTGCGCTTGACCTTAATCGTTTTCATTGTCAATTTCTGATGATGAATGGAATTTCCTATTTCTAGTTAGTTCTCTTCTGAATCCCTCTGCCGACCAGCCCGGGTTACCTTCATTTCCCGGTGATGAATGCTTACTGTTCCGCTGTTACTTCTTTTTCCAGTTGTTGGTCATCTGTTCTATTGTAGTCTGAGGAATGCCTAAGTATAACATTGGTGTATAGCGGTGTGGTGAATCCTGCTTATTCTCCCAAGTTGTGTGGGGAGGATTTTCATACTGAGATACAGTCTTAGGAGATGATAACTCCTGCTTATTATTCTTTCAGGTTGTGCGAGGAAGGTTTAAATATACAGAAGACGACTTGACGGCCGATGACTCCGGGTTATTGTTTCCCCAGTTTATATGAGACGGTTTACGTACATGGGTGTCTCCGGTGCTGGACTGGTGTCGATCTCAATATTTGCCCATGGTAACCAGTATCCTCCACCGGGACACTGTGCATTCTCTTACTTAGTGTACAGATCCTGTTGGGGCGTTTCGGGCTCACCTCGAAGTCTAGTGCGCTTTTTGACTGGATATTTTAGTTCGTATTCTGTATCTCTGAACGATGTGTCTTTTTCATGTTTTCACTTACTATATAAGACAAGTCCACTATTAAATGCATCAATTTTACTTGAAATTTCTTCATCAGCAGCAAAACACTAAATTGAACGCGTTACTGCTTCTGTGGCTAAGGCCAACAGATAAATATATAAGATATTAAACAACATTAAAAGAACTAGAACGTGTAACGAAACAACTAGAACGAGTAACGAAACAATAGAACGAGCAACCACATTTGTTGGGAAAGTTGACATATCAATGTGGGCTATGACTACCACAGAACATATGCTTATATGACTACAACCATTCCTTTAATAGGTTTGTCTTTTGTTGGTGTAGTTATTATGTAACCACTGATGCCTGCAGTAAGATTGAATAAAACGACAAATTATGTTCTTATATATTAACGAGTGTGTATTAGTTGAATTTGATACCGTTTACTGTACGATCTGAGTTCCAATTATTAACATTTGGTGACCCTAACAGTACAGCTTGTGGCCGTTAGGAATAGTACGAAAGATAAAATAAAAAAACTAGCGGTTCACTGTCCGTCATGGCTGCTGTAAATTCACTTTTGAAATAAAAATCACACTTAAGTCGTTTATTTACAAGAGAATTCAACGTTCCAAAACAAGATTTCTGGGAAAACCGTGACACAATACGATATTTTCACCAGTTTAAAGCTCCTGTAAGGCAAAAACCGATTGACTATTAGTGCTGAATGAGAAAATTCATGAAGCTGGGTATGGCAATGAGACCACCGACGAGGATACTGCTAAAGAGTATGATAAAGTCGAACCATTTCGAGATAAGTGGGCGACAGCGAAATTTAGGTACAAGAAATATCCTACATTACAAGTATCCAATGATCTTTCTTCCACAAGATCAAGTGTTTCACAGAAAGGCAGATTGATCTATAAGTTGCCGCAGTTGGCGCTTGTAAATTTCTCTGGTAATATTAATAAATTACTTAATGTGTTTACCCGCTATCTTTAATAGTGTATTTCTTAAGTATAAAACTTCGAATTGGCCATCCAGAATTAATATGAACTAAGCGTAAAATGACTTTAACAAGATATAACATGAAATTCTAACACATTCTATTAAATTTTGCATTGAGGGTTGACTTCATGGACTTAGGAGTTTGTCAATCATAAAGTTTCTTCCCGTTACACTACTTTGGATGTAACTAATATGTAGCGTCATATAACGTTAAGTTCATTTCAATTGCGGCTTTAGTAGGTGCACAAAAGTAATGAGGACTTCATGTTTGCGTATGATACTGCTGAGTAGAATTATTGCATTTCTATAATTCTAACCTTCATTTTATACACCTAGCCATCAAGAAAAGTTATAAAACACTTAAAGAGTGAGGGTAAGTTTTAAATATACAATGAGATCATTTTCATTTGTGGAAGAAGGGTTTCACAGCTAATCCCGCTTTGCTTTACAGAGGTAAGGAAATTTTAACGAACCTAACGACCCAAATGAATACAGAATTTTCCGTCTTCTCTCGTACTGAAGAACCGCATAACCTAATGAGAACCTCTAATACAGTCTCAAATATGGCTGAAAAATCAAACCCCAAGTTGCCATGGAGACGTAACACAGGGTAACCCTATAACAGACGAGGCTATTATCATAGAATCTTGTGAAGGTATTAGTATTAAAGATTATCTACTAGCAATCGGAAAACTGACAACCGCTTCGAATATCAAATTTGTCTCCAGGATGTCAAATGGGAGAATCTGCATAGTTCTTACTAGTAAAAATTAGTTGAACTCATTTCACAGAATCCCAAGGTAAACAAGGTTTCATAGGAAATAAGGCGTCTCCTAATCAAAAACAAACGACTAATTATCTCAAACGTTTGTCCCATTATTCCTAACGTAATTGAAGAGGATATTCTAAAACCGGCTACGTACAAAATTTTTCCAATTAGAGCAGGACTGTCAATCCCTGGCCTCTACCACATCTTTAGTTTTCGGAGACAGGCCTATACTCAAAATGAAAACTTCAATAAACTTTCAGAATAACTTAAAATTGAATATGAAGAAACAAACTACTGGATTTGTTTATCACCAGATTCACCAATCTGCTTTATTTGTAAAACTGAGGATCATTTAGCTCGGTACTGTCCAGATAATGTTGGTAATGGGAAATCCTCTCTTAAACAAAACAATCACTCAAGTGACAAACTTTCACAATTTCCTCAACTTCCTACAGAATTTCAGAATGTGGAAACAATTTGTCAATTAAATGTCATCACTATTACTCTATAATCTGACGTTCACCCAGCTGCAACTTCTGCTAACCAAAGCCTCAATAATGAAAAACGCAATCCTCCAACCACAAACGTAACTCCAACCCCCTCTCCAATACATATGCAAACCCTCTTTGCCGCACAGTTTCCTGGATCAAAGAAGCCAATATCCACTGTTGATTTTGAACCATTTAAGAGTAAAATATCTACCCTATCAAGGGAACCTACATCAGAGAAGTTCGGAAAACACAAGACTTAACCAGTTTCTAAAAAACCTAAAACAGCACAAGATATCACAATTAGTGAGATGCTTAAGCCAGCTAAGCAAGTTTGGGAAGCAGACCCACAGTTTTGTTCCATCGGCTACTTACAACTGCAAGTTGTCCGAGTCAGCCACATATCAACAAATTTTTACAATTAAACCCATGATCTTGAAGGTTTAGCTCAAGCACTTCCGAAACTGCTTCCTCATTTCATCCAATAAATCCATAATGAACAAAAGCACCTGGCTCACCAAGAAACTTCTGAAAGTCAACCAAAGCAGGGTTGAAAAAATGGTAGTCTAGTTCCTGAAAATCTCAGCGACGATTCTACTTCTCTTTCATAGCTTAATAATGACAACAACCTTTCTGAAGAATTCATTACTCTGATGCTATCATTACGTGAATGAAAGTTCAGTTTTTGTTGATCACGACGAGAGTACTTACAACATTTATTAAATAAGCACCAGCCTTCAGTAAACTGCCGAGTAGAAACAAATTTCCAGGGCAAATTTGTTGCTAAATTAAAACACTATAAAACACTAATTTAACCTTTTCAGTGAATTACGAAAGCAGGTAAATGGAAAATCCAAAGAAACAAGGCTGTGTGAACATCAAAAGAACCCTCAGATATCTAATATGCTGCTATTATTTGAAACGGTAAAGATATTATTGTTCCTCCGTGTTTCCTTAAAGGGTTATCAAAAGCTGTACTCCAATTATATTAGCAGCTAATCGGATTTCCAGGATAATAATACTAACAAAGATCTTGAGTTAGCTGCAGAGATGTGACTCAGATTAAGCAGGTGATGTCACAACGAGGGAAAAAGAAATTAAAAAAAAAACATCGGCGCAGCAGCAGTCCAGGTTTTGTCATAATGTTTGTGGTGGACCTATTTCTTGGCGTTCTAGGCGACAAACTGTTATATCGTAATCTACAAATGAGGCTGAGCTCATCGCTGCTTGTGAATGCTCCAGGAACTTAAGTATCCGATAAGTATCAGTTAAGCATCTGATAAATTTGTTGAGGGAGCTTGCAGGTGAGAAAGTGACAGCTACACTGTGTCTTGAGAATCAGCATTCAATAATATTAATTAAAACGGGTAAAATTAAGTCAAGTAGACACATTGAGGTAAAATAATTTTTGTCTAGGATGTATATTACAAAAGCTTGATATAAAATCTGTGACATCTGCGAACAATGTGAATGACAAATTTACCAAAACATTGTTTTCTACAAATTTTCAAATGTATACTATGGAACTGCTTTTGTACTAATAAATCAAAAGAATGTAATATGAGAAACAAATGTAAACAAATAATTAAAAAATAACCTTCCTGTATTTATGGGGGAGTGTTGAGGGAAAGTTTATTACACCGTTAAACCCAGTCAGCTTTTGTTGATGTTAAAAAGGTCAGATGGCATCACTAGAATACAGACAGTTTTTTGCTATCAAAATAATTAACAATGCATGTATTCCTTATCTGTGAATAAATAGTGTTAATGAGTAATTTAGAACTTTATTAACAATTCTAAAACATTTAACAACATTTCACAACAATAAAGATTTCATCAAAGCCCACAGTATATGGAAGTATCCATTTGAGAGACAGCGCTTCTTATTTTGAATTTTCAACCATTTACATTTTATTGCACTTCGTACATACGCTATAAATTCTCTTCAATATGCAAAACGAACGGAATCTAAAAACACTCATACAGTGACGGTTTAGAAAGATTTTAATTTCCCAGGAAGCTACTGAATCCCATTTTTCATAAAACCAATTCAGAAGCAGGTGGAAGAATGTTTTAGTAACAGTAGTTTATAGAACAGTGGATAGAGAAAGTAAAGTATACGTACTATAGGTTTATAGTTAAAGAATGGAGAGCTATGTCCGGCTCAAGTTGCCTCTTTCCCCTTCTGTGCCGATCTTACTGAGATGTTCTCTATTTTTTCTCTGCACCCTTATATATCGTATACATTTCCCTCCATTTCATCTGCTGGTCTGAAATACTGCTCTTCGTTTAGCTCAGATTTGGCTGCAAAAGATCTGATACCGTTCTGTGTAATTTCATCTTGCGCTTGACCATAATCGTTTTCATTGTCAATTTCTGATGATGAATGGAATTTCCTGTTTCTAGTTAGTTCTCTTCTGAATCCCTCTGCCAACCAGCCCGGGTTACCTTCATTTCCCGGTGATGAATGCTTACTGTTCCGCTGTTGCTTCTTTTTCCAGTTGTTGGTCATCTGTTCTATTGTAGTCTGAGGAATGCCTAAGTATAACATTGGTGTATAGCGGTGTGGTGAATCCGGCTTGTTCTCCCAAGTTTGTTGGGAGGATTTTCATACTGAGATACAGTCTTAGGAGATGATAACTCCTGCTTATTATTCTTTCAGGTTGCGCGAGGAAGGTTTAAATACACAGAAGATGACTTGACGGCCGATGACTCCGGGTTATTGTTTCCCCAGTTTATATGAGACGGTTTACGTACATGGGTGTCTCCGGTGCTGGACTGGTGTCGATCTCAATATTTGCCCATGGTAACCAGTATCCTCCACCGGGACACTGTGCATTCTCTTACTTACTGTACAGATCCTGTTGGGGCTTTTCGGACTCACCTCGAAGTCTAGTGCGCTTTTTGACTGGATATTTTAGTTCGTATGCTGTATCTCTGGACAGTGTGTCCTTTTCATGTTTTCGCCTACTATATAAGACAAGTCCACTATTAAATGCACCGCTTTTACTTGAAATTTCTTCATCAGCAGCAAAACACTAAATTGAACACGTTACTGCTTCTGTGGCTAAGGCCAACAGATAAATATATAAGATATTAAACAACATTAAAAGAACTAGAACGTGTAACGAAACAACTAGAACGAGTAACGAAACAATAGAACGAGCAACCACATTTGTTGGGAAAGTTGACATATCAATGTGGGCTATGACTACCACAGAACATATGCTTATATGACTACAGCCATTCCTTTAATAGGTTTGTCTTTTGTTGGTGTAGTTATTATGTAACCAATGATGCCTGCAGTAAGATTGAATAAAACGACAAATTATGTTCTTATATATTAACGAGTGTGTATTAGTTGAATTTGATACCGTTTACTGTATGACCTGAGTTTCAGTTATTAACATTTGGTGACCCTAACAGCACAGCTTGTGGCCGTTGAAAACAGTACGAAAGATAAAATAAGAAACCTAGCGGTTCACTGTCCGTCATGGCTGATGTAAATTCACTTTTAAATAAAAGCCATACTAACGTCGTTTATTTACAAGAGCATTCAACGTTCCAAAGCAAGATTTCTGAGGAAAGTGTGACACAAGACGATGTTTTCACCAGTTTCAAGCTTCTGGAAGTCAACACCGATTGACTATTATTGCCGAATGAGAAATTTTATGAAGCTTGGTATGGCAATGGGACCACCGACGAGGATACGGAAAAAGATTATGATAAAGTCGAATCTTATCGATATAAGTGGACGACAGCGAAATGTGGGTACGAGAAATATCCTGCATTTCAGGTATCCAATGATCTTTTTTCCACAGGATCAGGTGTTTCACAAAAAGGCAGATTGATCAATAAGTTGCCGCAGTTGTCGCTTGTAAAATTCTCTGGTGATATTAAGCAGTGGCTACCATTTCGGGTTCAGTTTGGGCGAATACATGAAAGTAGGGAGCTGGATGCTGCAGAAAGGATTCTGTATTTCAGAGAATCTATGACACTTGGGATACACGCTTATGAACTTGTGGAATAGTTTTCCGCCTTTTGCTGAAATTTTAAATAAAGCTGTTGAGTTGTGAAAAGCACGATATGATTGAAAGTGTTTATCGATTGAACTTTATGTAAAGGACATTATACATTTAGTCACTGAAAAACCTGTCTTGTCAGTGTTGTATGACCGAATTGATGTAAATGTTAGTTCGCTAGAATCCATGGGTTATCTACTTACAACTATGCGGCATTTCTATTTCCTTAAGTGGAGTCTTGTTTGACTGACGAATTAATTCGAGTGATGCTGAGAAGAACGGATAATACGGAAGAAACAGGTTGACAAGAGAGGCTCAAAAATCTGTTGGAATTTCTAAATAAGGGATAATTGAAGAAGTTCCTAGTGACCAGACTGTGATAAGCGGTCATTATCTACCTTATCGACCAGTTTTTAAGAATTCTGTAACACTATCAGTTAGACCGGTTTTCGATGCTTCCGCTAGAAGAGGTAACGGTCCTTCCCTCAATGATTGTTTAGAAAAAGGTCCAAATTTCATCAAACCATTTTCTTCTCTGCTCCTACAATTCCGAAAGAAAACAGTTGGGATTATTGCACATATTTGCAAGGTATTTATTTAAATTGCAGTAGAACCAGAAGACATATTTCATTTAGATTCCTGTGGGGCATGGAAGACGTGAAAATATACAGACACAAGTGAGTAGTTTTGGAGTGAAATCAAAACCTTTTCTACTAGCAGTTGCAATTGAGCATATTTCAGATCAAGCCTTACTCGACGTTCAAGATGGAAATAAGGTGACATTAATATTATATATTTGAAGGACAGCTTTTATGTCGATAATTGTATGATAAGTGTGTCAAACAGGGAAGAGCAAGGTATATTTGTCAATGCATCAAGATATTTTTTCCTAGCACAAGTTTGAGCTCAGACTTTGGGAGAGCACTGACTCACTTCTTCAATATGAGTTTAATGGTCACCCATATTTGGAATAATCTGGATTCGCAAGGAAGATGCAGTTTGAACTGCGAAGCTCTAGGAATATTTCACAGGATAAATTAACTAAGAGGACATTGCTGTCTACAGTTCATCTTATTTATGACCCAATTGGATTAACACCCATTATGCTTTAGCTGAAGCTGTTGCTCCAGAAAATAACGAAGTCGCTTGGGATACAGAAGAGCCTTTGGAAGTAAAAACAACCTCTGGGAAATGGCTACGTGAACACCGTGAATTGTACCAAATGGGAATTCCCAGAAGATTATCTGAAGTACATGTAGAACATAGCGTTCACGTATTCTGCGATGTCAGTCAAAATGCATATGCCACCGTGGTATGTCTACGTATACAAACCGAGTTTGGAGATCAGGTTCAGCTCCTCCAAGCAAAATCAAGAATAGTTCCTTTACCCCGACCGACCACTCTTCGACTCGAACTCATGTGAGCCACGATTAGTGCTTGATTGCAGTCTCCTGTGAGAAAGAAGTTTGACACTGAGTTTAGCAACAGATGGATGCTACGACAGTGTTGACATGAATACAGCGCGAAGTTCTTTGGTCAGTCTTCGTTGAGAACAGATTGAGGGAAACAAGACAACTGACTCCAAAGGAAGCTTGGAGACATGTGCATATTGCACTGAATCCCGCTGATCTGCCTACCAGGAGATGTGAAAACGGGGAACTCCTAACCTTTAGACGGTGGGAGGGACAATTCTGGTTGTACCTACCTGCGGAAGAGTGAAATTCAAATTGCAGCATCAGAAATGAAGATAAATTATGAACTAAAGAAGGAAAATTGCCTCAAGCCTTGTGGTCACAAAATAACCATTGATATCAAACTGGTACTTCAAGTATTTTTCTCGATTTGACAAGATAATAAGATTGGTTTGCTGTGTTAAACGGTTCATTTTTAACTGAAAGTCGAAAAGGAGGAAGAGTAGAGAGCTCACCCTTTCAGAACTGGAAGACTCCAAAGAACACATTAAATTTCTCCAGATCGAGTGTTTTCGAGAACCTGACGACCAAATGTAGACTTCCCCTTGCTACTGCAGCATCCCCCTCAGTTACAGCAGCTCCTCCTAGCACCATTTCAGTCAAACGTTCCCGCAGTGGTACAAACACCTTGTCCACTTCAGTGACAAACTCTGACTCTGCTCCATCTGACACCCCTATCTCCAGGGTGGAAAACCTTACTCCCATCTTCCTTCGTCAGCCAGAGGATGGCAGAAAATTGCACACCTTTGCTAGTTATGACAAAACTATTACCCTCCGTAACATGTGCAATACAATTCCCATGAAGATCCCACTGCACACCGTGAAGTGCGTCGCTGGTTAGAGGATAATCACATCCCATTTGTCGCTACTCTTCTGCCTGAAGAAAAGCGGCTCCAGGTAACCCTCAGAGTTCTCCCCCAATATATCACTGAGGATGAGGTCATGGACGAGCTCCTTAGTCGAGGACTTCCGGTAATTAGTGTCAACAGGCTTCGCACTATCCGTGGACCCATTCCAGGCTCTCTCCCACACTTCAGAGTGACTGTAGAGAAATCTAGTGAGGCCGACATAATCGACAAGGTCAACAGGATATTCGCTGGTGTCGTCACCGTCAAAGTAAACAAGTGCAACGACTGCAACGAATGAACGGCCAGCAGCTCTTCCATGGAGCGGAAGCCTGCAGATTACCCGTCTGTTTGTTGTCACTGCGGGCAAACAGACCATCGTCGCAGTGCTTGTAACAAACTCACCGTTACCAAACCCTGCTGTGTTAACTGCGGAGCTCAACACTCGTGTCGATACGCCAAATGCCCTTTTTGGCAGGAAGCAAGATATGAGCTGGAAAGCACCAAGAAGGGAGCCCGAAGGACTCCAGTTCATGCTCCTCCCCGTGTACTCAACCCCCATAGGCTACCTAAGGAGTTTCCCCAGGTGCCCCAGCCAAATCCGCAGTGCAATTGCAATCCTACGCAGCAGCCGTCAGGAACGCTTCTGCGTCACCCGCTACCCAACTCAAAATATCAACCCCGAAATATTTACCGCAAACTTCTTTCGAGGCTTTGCACTGTACTAGCACTCTTATGCCTCTGTGTAGCCATAATAAGAGACAGTAAATACCTTTTTGAAAAATAGTCATTGCAATTAACAAGAAATACAAAAACAACTCTATTTACAAATATATGTATAGCTATGTATTATAAAGCAGTAGGGCACATTTCGCGTACTGCAACGTATATAGAACTATTATGGCTACCATCCTTGAAGAAGCTAGTGAAAGATTCACAGGAAACTACAGGGCACACAGACGCGCCGAAGTTTCCAACTATTTGCGGGCTTGAATACTCGCCTTACTGCCTAGGCTTCCTAGAGAGTCGGCCAAGAGTTCTGTACTACCTACTGTGAGTACTCTTTCATCTGTTCCATCATCCGTGTCATCTGCCCGACACCCTCATACATCACAAAACCTAGAAGCACATCTGAACGAGGAGTAGGAAACGGAATTATATATAAGAAACCAGTCCAAAACATAGTACCCATCGACATCGAATACACAAAAAATCAGAAGTCAAAGTGAGGTTCAAAGAAAATCAATCGCAGTACCTCCCGAAAGTGGACCTCTTCCTTAATGAGGAGACATTTCACTCAGTTTTTAACAAACATTTCACAAAATTAATATCAAAGTAAATTATGGTAATTTAAATGGATGGTATAAATAACTTATTTAATGTTATATACTGTTAAGTATATACTTGTAATTGAAACGAAATATATTAGCATTGTAAAAGAAACTTGTATTATGTATGTGTTGATTCTAGCATTAAATATTGTTCTCAATATCTGAAAAACGTTCCACCATTTACACTTGTAGAGCATATTCCATTATTTAAGTCATAATGTATAATCTCATTTCATTCGACTTTCATATTCATGAATAAAATATTACTTAACGCAGAGCACCTGAGTAATTTCATTTAAAAACAAAACTGCGAAGTTGAAAAATCCTGGCGGAACGTTCCTACACTGCATAAAATCTTATTCAAGATATTCAACATTTTCAAGTGGAACACAGTCCTTGACCAACAAATTGCCAACTTTGTTCCATTCGTTTTAAACTTTTCAATACAAATAACTGTTAGAATACTATATATAAAGGTACCTGATATAAATATAAATTGACGGAATTATTGCTCATACAGTATCAGACATTCAACTTCTTTTAAATGTTTCCCTTTTGAAGAATTCAAAGTACTTAAACAAACATATTTGCATTAAAATATTCATATCAGGTGTTTTGGGCCAAGTTCAACACTTTCTAGTGAAACAGACAGTTATAGGTATACAAAAATAAATCGATGTGAACTAACACAGAATGGCAAATTTTATTACATTACTTCACTACCAAGATGAAGGGTCCTCCTTAGGATCTGTGCCCCATGGATTTACGGGACCATAGATATATGGTGGAGAAAAGACTGGCATATCAAATTTTATGTGACTGATTGCTCATGCGTGACGTGAAGAGGGAGAGAATCCTGGATAAGAAAACATTACTTAAGATTCTTATTCAGGCTCAGAAGTGGTCTCTGGATCTTTTTATAGCGAATTTTATAACAAAATGTCAGAGTATAGGACGGAAATGTCTTCACTCTTCTGTTGATGTTTCAAAGTATAACGAAATAGGACTATTTCTGTGATGTACATAATATTGTTATATCAGTAAAAAAACTTATTTTATGCTTACTATATATTGGCTACTAATGCTGAGATTACATAATTGCCAACTCTTCTACCTGAACCTCTGCGATACTGTATAAGAATTTTTAGTAGGTTGGTAGTTGCAGTTGTAGTATTTTTGTCTTCAAGCCTTTACAGCTAGTAATTTAGAAGTACAATAACTTTGTCACAAGCTACATGTTAAAATCAAAGTGTTTGTGAATGTAACATTCCTGAATAGAATAAAAAGGACATTTAACCAAGGATTAGGATTAGAATTACGAAGGAGGGGATTCCACACTGCGACCGGTCTTGATCTATTTTACCTGTGCCCCCAAGTGGGGCATCCCCAGGATGTAAGGATGAGGTGAGAAGAGACAGAAGGCGGCCGTCCCAAGGAGCCAGTGCAATGCGGAGGGCAGGGTCCCTACATTTTACTTAGATGGAAACCTTCCACGGTATCGCAGGACATTTCCCCTACTATGGTTCGGAAGTGATCTCAGCAGTCGATCGTAGACCGGAGATCGTCCTACCGGAGGAGGAAGTGGTTCACTCAGATCACATCATTATCCTTCCATGCACAGCCGAGACACTCACCGACGGTTTTACCCTGAAAGAGACTACCTGAGGAGAGATTCCTTTCATGGCGGAAGTGTCTCGGCACTGCATGACAACATGATATGCTCGTGGTAAACACTACCTCCTTCGGTAGGACGTTTTCCGTTCTCCGAGCCAACCTGGCGGATGGGATGCCGGTGTAATTTCCAACTGGTAAATAGGGAAGATGGACCGTGCCCTCTGAACTGTCCGGACTCCTTGAGAAGGCCGCCCTCTCTCTCTCTCATCTCATGCATATACGAATCCTAATAGAAGGTAATATTAAACAATTCGAGCCTTCTATAAGAGATATCTTGGAAATGGATGATGCACAAATAGAAAATTTGAATTAAATTACGTTATAAAATGTATATTGCCTTGTGATGTTAAGATAATTGTATGCTACCGTTTCTTTATGCATGCTGTGCCTCAGATAGCACGAAGAAAGAAGTTAATTGATGGAAATTAATCATTTCTCCACACTAGCCGTATATAGGATAATTCAATGCCATGGCCATGTTGACTCTATCCATCAAATATCTTATCCTATATACTGCTAGTGTGGACAAATGTTTAATTTCCATCAATTAACTAAAATAATAAGAGTTAAATGATGAAGCCTGGGACTTAAGTACTTACAATAGTAAGTCGCCACAAACGGTGTATCTCGGATGCGAGAGCCCCTAGTTGTCTACCGGGGAAATATACGAGTCAACTGGAGAACTTAATCTCAGGAAGGCGCGTTGGTCATGGTAGCTCGAAGGTTAAGGGCGACTGGACGGAAACCAGCAGATCCGTGGTTCAAATCCCGTCCATGGCATTGAATTTTTCATGTTGACTCTATCCATCGAAGAAAGAAGGTTGAATGATTTGTTCCTAGAAAAGTTCATCTTAAAGCTCGTAGCTGATAGTCACGCCCTCTTCAGTGACTTGTCAGATATAGGTAGCTAACAGAGCCTTGAATACAGTAAGTACTTCGACAGTAGCAATTGGCAATGAAGAGGGACATAACCTGGCTCCATAACTCGCAATGTCGGTTGAAAATGGAGTTGGTTGTGAAGAACTTGTTAGTCATTCGTGTATTCAGTTATAAGGCGTTGAAAATGTAGTTTGCCGGTACATAGTGCTCCACCTATATTTTAGTGATATCCCGGTATGAGCACTTGTTGGAATAACAGTATCTGGGAAATGATTTCTGGAAGCAGGAGATTGTGTAAGTGGAACAGAAACGTGTCCTCATGAAGCCAAGATTTATGAGTCGTCATTGCTTCCAGTTCGATCCGAAAGTTACGATCACTCCTCACTTTTATGGAATCTCAGAGTAGAATTTTATACGAAGTTACGTAAGTGAAATGAACCACAGCAAGAGCGCTACATGTATGCGATTACATGGGTAAACTATCGATTATAATTCTATTACTTATTACTATCGCGGACCAGTTTCAAGTCGTTTTTAGTTAAGTCGAAAATGGTTCCCACAAGCTTTAGTGTCAATAGTGTATTACTGTTGTCAGTGTCATTCAGTTTGGTGAAAGAATGAGGCGCTATATGAAAGTATAAATGTATATGAGAAAATTATGACACGGTGCTCAAACGCTCAAATACACTGAACATAACTTTTAATGACTAGGGAAAGAGCTGAATGCTCGTAATGATGTAAACTGTTGCATAATTCAATTTAATACACTTATAAAATTTTGAAAATAAATTAATATTTTGGAATCTATTAGATTAATACAAAGTTAAACTTCCTATGATATTAGCACTGCAAAATGAGGAAATTTATTTAATGAATTTGTGTTCCATCATGCATCATCAAGAGGCTTCCAGATTAAAATAAAATGGAATACTAGTAACATTAGCACAGACAATTAATGGTGAAAGCATACTGTTAAAAGGAGAAAGGTTTAAATTTTAACACATTTTCTCTTTATTATTACGAAGCAAATGGTCTTACCAACGACAATTATTTCAAAAGAACCAAAGGAACTAAGGACAGCATATTTTCGTATATCATTTAATGTCTACAGAAAAGAAACTGATTCAGCAGAACTGAGAAGTTTAAAATAAGTGGCTGGATACTCTGTTAGATCGTAAAACAAATTAAGTAAGAGAATAATTGAACATATTTAACTTAAAAAATAGGATTAAATAGAATAAAGATAACTGGAGACAAAATATAAAGTGGATAAGCAAGGAGAGGTTCCTTAGAATAATGACCAACTTTGTTCCAAATGGTAGAAGAAACATAGGAAGACGAAGGAAGAGATGGAGATATATTAATTAATGGGAACGGAACGAATCCTAGGGGCCATACCTTGAGTGATGATGATTTTTTGTAATATACGTCCTCCAACGTTATGTCATATCGGACATAATGGAATGGGTGAAATGGTGCTCAAATGAGCCCAAGGTCTATAGATCTTAGAGTTACCCGACTTTCGTCTTTAAGGATAAGGGAAACCCCGTAAAAACCTTATCCAGGTAACTCACCCTGTCCGAGATTTGAACTCGGGACCTCTTGAACGTGAGGCAGACACGCTACCACCACGCTACTAAGGCGGGCGACCACGACGACGACGTCGACGTCGACGACAATGACTATGACGACGTTGACGATGACGACGATGACGACGTTGACGATGACGACGATGACGACGACGACGATGACGATGACGACGACGACGATGACGACGATGACGACGACGAAGACGACGACGACGATGACGACGACGAAGACGACGACGACGAAGATGACGACGATGATGACGACGACGATGACGATTACGATGACGATGACGACGATGACGATTACGACGACGATGACAACGACGATGCCAATGACGATGACCATGACGATGACCATGACGATGACCATGACGATGACCATGACGATGACCATGACGATGACCATGACGATGGCCATGACGATGACCATGACAATGACCATGACGATGACCATGACAATGACCATGACAATGACCATGACAATGACCATGACAATGAACATGACAATGAACATGACAATGACCATGACGATGACCATGGCAATGACCACGACGATGGCCATGACGATGACCATGACAATGACGATGATGATGATTCTAGATATACCTTTTGTTTCTCATATAAAAAATTTTAAGATGTGACATTTTAATATCGTCAGAGCTAGTTTGCATGAAATACATTTTTTGGAAAAATGTTTCATAATTACGTTGCATATATGGGAAGTGCACAAGTTGAATTTCAATTTTGTTATTTATTCAACACTTCGTCTTTTAGTTTTTCTGTTCACAGACCCACACATACAGACAAAGAGAAGGAGAGAGATATGCACAGATGTCTGTTTTAATTCTTTTTGGTACTCGGAATTAAAAACATTTATTCCGATGAAATCAGGCTCTAGAAATTATAATTACATAGTCTGTGTAATTAGCAGCAATAAAACCACTAAACGAGAAACGAAATTTTTGTTACACATGGTGATGGCAGTTTCCATATGGCTGAAAATTTTTGTTATAACCAGAGGAGAAGAAAACATCAAAGATGCAGTCGAAATTAGAGTTTTAAGAAATATATGGCACGCTGTGTATCCTTAGATAATAGAAAATAAATATTTTGAACCTAGTTAAACTTTCTTAAGCTGAAGCTAATATATAAAAGTTTTCAAACGTCTGAAAAATATGCACTAAACTTAAAGATATTATATATATATATATATATATATATATATATATATATATATATATATATATATATATATATTTATATTATATAATAAACCGAAAAATGAAATAAATTATTTGTTAGAATAACAGATTTTTATTGAAAGTTTATTAAACCGAAATATGTCTTAAAGG
This sequence comes from Mantis religiosa, assembly GCA_030765055.1. Classification (NCBI taxonomy): domain Eukaryota; kingdom Metazoa; phylum Arthropoda; class Insecta; order Mantodea; family Mantidae; genus Mantis; species Mantis religiosa. Next base: position 98,214,078 of record CM060951.1, on the reverse strand, counting down.
CTTTATCCCTCAAAGATAGTAATTGAAGAGAAACGCTGCCAAAACTAAAATAAGAGAAAACAATCAGGAATAATGGAACAGAGTTATAGCAACAATATAACATGACCTCTATGGGAGACAAAGTATAGCTTGGAAAACAGTAAAACATTTAAAGACAGCAGAAAGAGATATGGCGAAACTTCCATGCATCTCACCAGAAGAATGGATAAAATATTATACCGAATTGCTATATGATAAAAGTATAGCAAAAGTATTAGACGAAGAGTATGAAGAAAGGACAGTAGATATGATAACATTTGAAGAAATGCAGGAGGCCATAAAAATATGAAAAATAGAATGGCGCCAGATATAGATAATATCCCCATAGAAGTATATAAATATGGAGGATTAATATAACAGTTCCGCATACCTCATTTACTAAATATATGTTCGAGAATAAAGAAGATCCCAAAAGAATGGGAAATAGCTAAAGTTATATCTATCTTTAAAAAAGGGCAAAGAAATTAATGCAAAACTTAGAGGTATACACCTTTTAAATACAATATATAAAATATTTACTCTAGGGTGAAAATAATAGCTGAAACACATATTAGTAAAGAACAACATGGATTTAGAATAGGCGAGCATGCATAGATAATGTCTTAACAATAAAACAAATATTAGAAAAACTAAGAAAGTTTAATCTTGAAACCCATCTAGCATTTATACATCTAGAAAAAGCGTTCGACAAAGTTAACCGGTTATTGTTATGGGATATGGGATATGTAAAAAGGGATACCCACTACACTTAGTTAAAATTACTCAAAGCTCATACAGAAATAAGAAATTGGTAATGGAAATGGAAGGAGAAATAACAAATGAATTTGAAATAAACAAAGGATTGAAACAAAGATGTAGTCTATCTCCAATTCTTTTTAATATATACATAGATGAAATTATAATAGAATGGAAAATGTAGTGCATGAGGGGATTAGGTTAGGACAAGGAAGAGCAATAAACGCTCTTCTAATTGCAGATGATATAATTTTAATCGTTGACAAGGAAGATAGACTACAGAAAGGAATAGATCAACTAAACCAAATTTGTAAAAAATATGATATGACAATCTCAAAGACAAAAACAAAAGTAATATAATTCCAGGGAAAATACCCAATAAGGACCAAAATTGTAGTAGACGAAACTATAATAGAACAAGTATCGCACTTTCAATACCTTGGCTGTGGTATAACCTATGAATCGGAAAATCAAGTTATAAGGAATAAAATACAAAAATTACAAGAAGTTTGTGGAACAATTAAGAGAACCTCAGGAATAAACAAGGAAAGAAACTCAAATAATATTCTACAAAGTGATGGCAATCCCAATACTAAACTATGGAAGTGAGGCATGGATAATAAGAGAAAAGGAGAAGAGTAAAATACAAGCTGCTGAAATGAGATTCTTACGGTCAATCAAAGGATATACAAGAGAAGATCATATCAGGAATGAAATTATTAGAAAAGAATTAGAAGTACAACCGTTATTATCAGAAATCCAAAGATATAGAAACAAATGGGTCTAACACCTTAATCACATGCCAAGAGAAAGAATACCAAAACAAGCCTTCGATTATAAACCGAGAGGACGAAGATCAATAGGATGCCCCCTAAAGAGATGGCTTCAGGAAATGTGAGACCGGAACAGGCTTAAGCCTAAGTCGTGAAAGAAGAAGATAGTAATAATGATTAATGTGTATATAAGGTAATACTTTTTTCTCAAGGAGGTAGTAGGAGAGATAATAAGCAATTCTTAGTTGTGCGTGAATATTTCAACATTTTCAATAATTGCTAAATCAAATTAATGCCCATGTTAAAGCATATAACCATGATGTAGCATTTATTACTAATATACCTTGTCACTCTACCCTATACCTGTTGCCCTCTGACATAACCTAAAATTACTAAAAGTCTTACCGGGGATTATTCAAACCTTATAAAATTTTTAATAATTCAGTGACTCAGAGCCACTTCAAAGAGATTCCGGTTCCTCCTTTGTCACCGCCCTGATTATGTCAAGCAGGTCTCGCTTGGAGCGGTGTTGTACGGAGGATGGGGTGTAAACTCAAGGGAATTGCGTGTAGCAACGTTAGTAGCCTCCAGGGGGTCGTTACACACATACGCGCTAAAGGGGATGGGGTGCTTCGTTAATTTAAAATTCCTACTGAAGGTGATAATCATCTCTTTGAGTAAATACGGATGGATAGTGGGGAGAAGAGAATTAAACAAGTGGGTCTCTTTTACGTCATCATTTAGTGACGCAAGGTCCATGTAGGGGCGTTGGAGTCTGCAGAAACGGGATTTAGCATTTTGTGATTTTAACATTTACCAATATAACCCACAGCTGTGCTCGAGCTATTGCTTCAAACGTGCAGATTTTTCCTCTCTCCCCCTCCTTTTAAATATTTTTGCCTTTCTCTTCTCTATGGCCCTCAAACCCTATCTTCTCTCTATTGTGCAGCTTTGATGTAACGTGATGTTTTGGAAACAAGTAACACAGCTGTATCTTCTGGGGTGCTAGTGAAACTTAAAACAGTGGCACTGTGGCACAGACTACCTGCCAACCGGTGGGTGTGGCTAATACTGAACAACTGTACGAGTAGAAGTTGAGAGTTTAGATGAGTGCAGTTAATATGGCAACACCAGTTCAGTTGTAAGTCGATCGAACTGATCATTCTTGTTTTGTTCTCAGTGTGTACAATAATGTCTCAAGTTTACAGTTTCAGCTAAGCTACGCATCTAAGTGATAAATAAAGTGTGCTTTGTGGCAACTGGTGTCTTCATTTGTTTGTAATGTCTTAAAGATTTAATACTGCCGAAATTGGATTTTCCATTTGCTTGCTAAGTAAACGAAACTAAGCTCTGTCTGTTTTCTTTAAATTGATATATTCTTTTTCCATTTATACCCCGCCTTTAACTGCAATGGTCATATCTACGGCCGTTAACTCGTATTCGTTGGGATTTAATCATTAGATCACTCACACACTCGTACTCTCATTCATACTTCCAGACTCTGGGGAAGATGAGGAATTACCTTGGTTGGGGAAAAATCCCCACCCCCACCGCCGGGAATCGAACCCGGTACCCCTAGTACGGCAAGCAGGTGCTCAACCGACTGAGCTACGGGGCCAGCCAAAAAATTTATCTTGTATTACTTCACTTTCCGAATTATCTTACTATGTTGATGCTAGTTTCAATCTACCTAGAGGTTCTAAAAACTGGTTCCCATTGCTGTGCTTGCTAAGCTTTGGTGCTTTGCATAGAAGATGATGATACCCACCTCAGGCATGGTTGTTTGCGTATGTAAATTTGCGCTTATCAACAACCAGGAAAAAAGCAGGACAACAGAAAAAAGTAGAGTCAAAGAAATTGCCTAATTCGCACAGTATAACATAGATATATAGCGGTACTCTTCATTAACATAGTCACGGAGTGAATACATGCATATCACAGAATGACATGGAGTGAATCAACTCTTTAAATTTTTTAATCTTAAGTCCTGAAAAATGTTTCACAATCAAAAATATCTTTGTTTCTCAAAAAAGTAACGAATCTACTGCTTGAAACATTTAAATAGCCCAGATTTTGTGTATTTGTACTTCAGCAATTAAACAAAATCAGTACATCAGCAAACCCAAAAATATTAATCAAGTTTCCTAATTAGTTTTCCTTTGACCCCATGATGCTGTCACCTGTGTACGGATTCATTAACTTTCGAGGACTAAAGGATTTTCAGTCGCCATAGGCATTATATATTTTAAGTATGTGCCATTGGTTGCCCTCCAAGCTGGGATGTGGTGAGGGGATACTAAGGACGGCAGTACCTGAGGAAAGACTACAGCAGAGGCAGGGTCTCATTGTGATACAGATTGAAACTCCTAGGTGGCGGCTCGCAAACCGGCTCCCCTCGCCCCTACAGGATTAGGGGAGAGTGGGCCAGTGACGATCGGGTGGTTAATGCCGAACACCTGTTTTCAAACTGTTCCGTTAGAGCTACATGCAATCTCGCATTGTCCTTAGGAACTTTCTGGAGCAAAATCAGCTATTTTGAACAAAGTGTCCTTTGTGTTTAAGTTGTATTTATCATTTCCAGCGATTTTGTTATAACGGTGCTTGCAAAAACAAACTGCAAGTACCTGTTAGTCCCATTAGCACTTCATCCTCTAGGGTATGTATTGTTAAAGGGCATTACTTTGCCCTATGTCTGTAAACATAGATTATCTTTAATTCATGGTTGTTGCTATGGTCACAATGTTTCTACCCTGTCATCGTGGACCAATGGTGGACAGTGTTCTTGATTGCCTTATTCCTTAATAGATCGTTACATGCTGTGCTTACATCTACTCCTACTTACTACTACTCCTTTGAAAGAAATGCTTTAAAGAAAAGTAAATGAGAAGCTAAACCAAGAAGGAAAACGTTTATTGGACAGAACTTTCAAAAGAATAAAAAAAAGATAGCTGGAAATACATCAGAAATGAAAATTGACTTGAGTTCTTCAGAAGAAACTGGAAGTTGAAATATCAATATATCGATGACTATTTAGACAAACTTGATGTGCCAAAAGTTGTTAAAATAACACTAACATTTTTTCTTTCTGTAGAGAGCTTGGAAAAAATAACGAGCTTTGGTACCAGTGCTCCAAATGCTCTAAATATATGTACGAGTATTCGCTTTTTGAGGCGGATAGTAAATAAAAGTAACATTACGGATTGCAAAGACAAATAAATAGAACACGTTTTCAATAGATTAGACTTTATGTTGAGTTCATTATATTTACAGAAGAGAGACAAAGCTTAAGTGTTCGCTATTACCTCACTCTCACCTACACATCTCCCGGTCTGGGTGACGAGAAATTACAGAGAGAAAGTTCTCTAATTTGCACGTCAAAACTCCTGAAAACATGTAGAGCTTGAAACAGTCAATCAGAGTGAAAGGTACAATTAAAATTGAGGCGAAATGGAGGAATAGGAAATTTATTCTTCCCAGCATTCACCTAGGAAATAAAGAGAAATAAATAAACTTTAATCAAACCTATGGATCAGGTTAGGCCTTAATGAGAATTCAACCCACGATCTTCCGAATGTGGACCACATATACTACTGCCACGGCTACAGTATTCAGATTACTGAGAGAGCACTTCAGTACCATGACGTTATTATTTTGTGTGAAGCACCCTATCCTACAGCGCTCTAGCTCTGTGTAAACTTTTTAAGTGTGTGCGAGCTCTAAGGGGAAGGACGTAAAGTAATACACGTGTGTCGGAGAAGTTGCCTCCCCAGCTCGGCGTTCAATTCAAAGAATATGCCGGCCCTCGTAGGCGTGGTCGCTAGAATGTATGTCGCCGGTAAAGGGTCGCAGGTTCGAGATCTGCCTTGGGCATGGGTGTCTGTGTGGATTGTGTGTATTTTTAAAATAACAGAAAAAGGAAAACAGTAATTGTAGAAGCGTAAAATTGCTGTGTAAACAATAAAATTAAAGGGTGGTATGGTAATGTCGTTATTCATAAAACATGACTAAATAAAGAGTCTCACAGTCTAACATACAAAACCGTCTAGTAAAGTGGACAAACAAATATTGCAATATTACAAACTCTACGATTTTATCTATTTATTTACATTCGTAGAAGCGAACAACACGCTCTACTGACATGTAAAAGTATGGTGTGTAAATCAAACTCGTCTGAGTCATTTCCAGAAATTAAAGATAATCAAAAATGTGCAATGGATGAGTACCAGAGATGAAATGATCTCCAAAAATGCTTGCATTGCATCCTTGGAAAATGCTAATATTAAATACCAAGTTTGAAGTTAACCCAATATTTCGTTTCCTGCACGTACAGGCAAACACATATAGAAATAAGACCTGAAGCTTTCCTGACCAATATATTCAAGATAATCTTCGGAAACAAGCCAGGTGAAAAGACGATTAGAATTCGAAAGTTTCGGAAGCATACATCTCTTCCATCATCAGGATATTTATAAGAAATGTTAAACACTAAATAGAGATAACACAAAAGTTCAACAAACACTTAACACTACCAACACTCGCATCACTGACAAGAGACTGTTTCCAATAAATTAAATACTAGGCCAGGAGATGACGTGAGTGTATAAAACTAATTATGTCAGAGAAACTAACTGCTTAGGGGGCAGTTGTATAGCTGTATAGATCTGTGCTTCTTAAACCAATTGATTTACATTTTAAGGCCGGTTTCCAAGGGGAGCTGAACTGAAATCCAGTATCAAGATTAAGCGTGCTCATCTGGGAGAAAATGGCCAGAGCCTCCTTAACTCTCCACTCCTAGTAATGGCAGCAGTTACGATTTCTTATCGTATTTTCACCTGGTTTGTTTCCCGAATATCTTGAACAGAAATACATATGCATATAGAAATATTTTTGAAATGCGTGTCTGATTCAACGGTCCTTGAAACGTGTATTTAGATTGAAGTCAAATTTTGTTGGAACACAACGCATCCCCTAGTAAGGATGTCGTCAGACACACCATGCCCATAAAACTTTTATACAACTTTTTCAGGCATGTTATGAACTCAGTTTAGGCATTCTTGCGCGACCCCTAATGTATACTCTGAAAGCGCAAATTTGATTTCAGAAAACCTCTTATATACACATGTTCAGTAATTCTTTAATTTAATATTAAAAGTTTTAAGAATATGTTCCGCTTTTCTTGATGCAGTAGCTGACTCCGAAGCTTTTATTGTGTTAAACATGAAATTTCTTACATTTCTCTTTCTCTCTGACTTCCTCACAATCATTCTTAGCTTTTATTCTT
>CM060951.1:98104797-98206250 GCA_030765055.1 Mantis religiosa | reverse complement strand
TCACTTGTCATACATAAGTAGTTAAAAAGCTATAACCAGAAATGACAGATGAGGAACACATCAGCAAAAATTGAGAGTATTTTATAATGTAACCGGTGACTTCATAGCCATAGTCCCTAAAGGTTGAAGCTATCTAGAGCCAACAGTGTCGATGCTTTTCCCTGAAGGTGAAGGGTTTACTGACGAGTTGTGCGTATAGAGTTTCAAATATATATTTACCCTCAATCTACCGAGTTTGCAATAAAAATAAAAAAAGAATAAAAAAATATTGAAACCTATAAATTAGTGCAACAAAAATAAGATACCTCTGAAAGCTTAATGAAGTCAGGATATTACAAGGATATTTTGTCATTTTATTAACGTTTTCTACGTCTGTAACATAAATAAATTATTTCTCAGAAATATAAATATGGCTTTCAAATTCATTCTATTTCTAATAAGTAGTTTTTAACTGTTAGGCTTGCCAAACTGAAAACAAAAGCAAGTTCAAACAATATTGGTTCCAAAAGGTGAAATAATGGTATTTCAGAAATAATTGTAGTTCTGACATATGTAGGCTGGAACCACTGTTAATTAAGACTCAACAAAGAAGGTATATTGATATGAAGAACGAAGAAGAGATGGTGAGTGCGACGTCACCGAACAGCATAATGTAAAATTTAATTACAGTTATTGCATTTAATATCTTGTCTCCTTTCTCTATGGATACCATTAATAATATTATACTAGTGTGCTCCAAGGTTTTCATTTCAGTTTTTCAGTATAGAAAGGTTATGCATTTAGTAATTGTAATTAATTACAATAGATTTTTTCAGGAGTAGGATGAAATTGTTTGCGACTAATTGACTTTTTACTCCTACCACAGACATATATTGTTCACTGTTATTACTTTGACAGAGATCACCTATATTGGCTCACATTCCATGTGTAACGGGATTATATTTTCGTTCATCTTCAACTAATAAGAAGCAAGCCAACTTTTTGTAACATCCAAGTCGAGTTTTAATCTACTGAGAGTCGTGAGATCTTTTCTCAGGTGTGGATGCGGATTTTTGGTGAAAATAAAATTTAGATGAGTCCAATTTTGTAATATATTATTTAATTATATAATATGAACTATGATTCACTCTTATCTATTATAAATATTGAATAACACTTTTTGAATCTAATTAATTTTCCTTTACAATTACAATCATCGTAACATCTTTCCTCCTTCTCCAGCAAGACACAAGATTCTAACACTTTTTTAGATTATTGATTTTCTTGTCTCCATAGTAATTCCCACTTTATTTTGTGATTGGCCGATTCACTGACACGTCATCACACCACGTCACACCACGTCACACCACTACTACTTCGGCCAATCACACAACTACATACATTTTTATATATATTTACAATTCCACGAACACAAAAAATACTGTTACAAATGCCCCTCTTCGAAATATATGGAAAATAACCAAATAAAGGAATTAACAATCTGTTTCCATATATTTCGAAGAACAGCCCCAATTAAGAATTTCGTTTACACCAATATTACACAACACCAATACAACATACATAAAATATAACAATATATTAACATTAATTAAAATACAACAATATATTGACATTTAACAATAATATACATGTTTTATTATTTAACTATTTTAACAATAAGTACTCCGTTGATTACAAATCTCTTGTATCCACACTTGCTTCTAGAAATGCTTGTCTTATAGCTATGGGTAAAGGTCGGCTTTTATGTGTATAGGGAGCAGTATCATTCACTTTAAATGTGTGTGTGTGTGTGTATTTGTTACACAGTCCAGGTTTTGAACTAAAGGCTTTTCTATTCTTTAATATACACAATTTCAACTGTTCTTTTCTCGCTTGGTCTAAATTGTATGTGTTTTCTAACTTTACTTGTAATATTCTCTGGAATTCTATTTCTTCCTCCACTTGGCTTCCGCCGTTCTTATCTTGTATTGTATATAATTGGCAACAATGCTTTCCAAGGTCAGTTACATTATTTTGCAATCCATCAATAATTAAATTCTTCCCACAATTTTCATTTTCATCGTATTCAATATTACCATTTTCTTGCAAAAGTATATCTTCCACAAAAAACCTTTCATTATTTATATTATCCCTGTTCTCTTCTTTTCTTTCATCTTCTTCCAATAATTTTATTACTAATAAATCATTTTCTGTCTTAACCTTCATTTCATGCATTTCGAAATTCAATACACTTTGCCATTCATATAATAAATCATTACCCACAATTACATCTCTTGCCAAATGTGGAATTACCAACGCAATGAAATTGAAATTCCATTCACCTATTCGGCCCTTAATTAATACTTTCATTGTTGGTTAGGTTGGTGCTATCGTTTATATTCACATCATTCTCTGTGCTTTGTGTATTTTCGACTCTTTCATTTTGATTACTTCTTTCAAATCTCACACCCCTAAAATCTCTTTGATTTGCACTAAATAAACTAGTACCTCTACCCCTATTAAAATTACTTATTCGCTGATTATTTCCTCGATAAAATCTTACATGGTTTATTTGATCATTTCTTCCAATTCTCGTCGACTGATTGTTATGATAATTCCTTTGCACATTATTTTGAACTCCACTTCCTGTTCCGGGAATTACAGATTCATAAGTTCGTCTAGGATCATAACCTCTTCCTTCAAATCTTTGATTTCTCACGGGTGCCCCGCCCCAATTTAAACTCGTCCTATTATTCCTATTATTTGTAGGTTGTGATTCCTGTCGATTTCTTCCTCGCTCAATATGGACGTTATTATAGTTACCATCACAGGATGTAGTATCATTAATGAGGTTATGTGCTTCAAATTCGGATAATAATTCAATCATATCAGAGAAATCGATAGGCTTAGTCACAATTAAATGATTTCTGATATGTGGTGGATAATGACGTATTAGCATGTTGACAATTTCTGTCTCAGAAATTTCGGGATTGATCAACTTACTTTTGTTTGCTAATTTTAAGAAATATTCAGTCATAGAAATCCCTTTTTTAAACTCAAACCTACCCGTTGCTAACTCAACTTTTATTCTTCTTTGTCTCTCAGGTCCCCAAAATCTATTTATAAACAGATTTCTGAAAGTACTGTATGTTTCATGTGAAGCCAAAGTTAACCTTAACCACTCAAGAGCATTTTTCTTCAAACAGCGTTTTACTATTACCATCCGAAATTCATTGGGAATTCTCTTAATACGGAAATATTCTTCCAATTCCCTAAGAAATACTTTTGGATTATCACCTGATTCCTCATCAAAACTTGGTGGACTAATATCATTTAGTGAATAATGTACACATTCATTTTGACCTAGACTGTGGAGTTGTGTGTGTGAGGACATGTTCTGTGTGTTTCTGTGATAATTAATATCATTATCTGGACTCACAAAATCACTACATTCACTTACTACATCACTAGACTTCTGATGATTGCTTAATTCACCTGGTAAGTCACAATCGTTTATATTTGTAATTCTAGACATTTCTTTCCCGTTATTTACTTTTCTAGCCTGTAATGCAATTACAACTTGTGTCAATTTTCCTAAGTTATCCTTTTCTTTTTCAAAATGTTCTTTTACCTCTTTAATTTGCAAAATTACTTCTTCTTTTGCTTTACTTATCTCATCAATTTGTAACTTTATTTGCTCTTGGTGTATCTTACTTTCATCATGTTGTAATTGTATTTCAGAACAAATTACATTGATTCTTTGTTCTACTTTATCTCCTAATTCTTCTCTTTGTTTTTGTGTTATTTCTGCCTGTTGTATCCTAAATGTTTCTAACTCTTTGTTTAATTCCATTCTTATTTCTTGTTTCACAATGTCCTGACCTAACCTAGTTTCCTGAATTATCTCTCTCAACTCATTGACTTCCTTTCTATTCTCATCCTTATTAATCTCTATGATCTGCATGAGCCTTTCCATATTATCCCTACACTCTTTTCTCCCTTCTCTAATTTCCTGTGAAATTTCAGATTTTAATTCCTGTTTTAGCTTCTGTAATAAATTAATTTCTAAGTTACTCACATTTTGTGCTAGTTCCTGTCTTACTCCTACATCTAAATCATTCATTTTCTTAGTTAAATCATTTACATTTTGTTCTATTTTAGAATCTAAATTACTCATTTCTGATTTTACATCTTTCATTCTAGAATCTAAATTACTCATTTCAAATTTAACATCTCCTATTTTAGAATCCAAATTACTCATTTCTGATTTAACATCTCCTATTTCTGATTTTAAATCATTTGCATTTTGTTCTATTTTAGAATCTAAATTACTTAACATTCTTGTTATTCTTTCCAACATTGACTCATTATCTATGCTTAATCTTGCATCCTCCCTATTCATTCCTACACTATCAGTAACTTCTCCTTCCACTATTATTTCTTTTCTACTCGCCATCTTTTTAACTATTTTCTGATTTCTTAACAACATAAATCTACTACTACTACTATTTTTTTTATTATTTTTTTTTTTTTTTTTTTTAATTTCACTCACTTAAACCAGTTCTCGTTTTCTTCTTTCTTCTCTCTTCTTTCTTCTTTCCTTTTAAATTCCCACGGAGCTGCACGATGCACGATCTCCTCTTCTTTATCCTATTCGAGCCCCACGTTGGGCGCCATTTGTAACGGGATTATATTTTCGTTCATCTTCAACTAATAAGAAGCAAGCCAACTTTTTGTAACATCCAAGTCGAGTTTTAATCTACTGAGAGTCGTGAGATCTTTTCTCAGGTGTGGATGCGGATTTTTGGTGAAAATAAAATTTAGATGAGTCCAATTTTGTAATATATTATTTAATTATATAATATGAACTATGATTCACTCTTATCTATTATAAATATTGAATAACACTTTTTGAATCTTATTAATTTTCCTTTACAATTACAATCATCGTAACATCTTTCCTCCTTCTCCAGCAAGACACAAGATTCTAACACTTTTTTAGATTATTGATTTTCTTGTCTCCATAGTAATTCCCACTTTATTTTGTGATTGGCCGATTCACTGACACGTCATCACACCACGTCACACCACGTCACACCACTACTACTTCGGCCAATCACACAACTACATACATTTTTATATATATTTACAATTCCCACGAACACAAAAAATACTGTTACACATGAGATACCAGGCTTTAGGAATTCCTTTTTCATTAGGTTCCGTTTCTGCTATTTCAGTAGCCACAACGTACTTTCAGTTATTAGTGGAAGGTATACTTTCTCTGGAATGCTAGAGAGAATGTCAGAGCTAAAGGTGAATCTGACCGAATCGTGTCAGTTAAGCCAATTTGGAACCAACTACGGAGATAATATATTTTCCACAGAGACACAATATTATTTTGGTAGACGTGACAGCAGAATCGAGATTAATGGGACCCCACGTCGGCAGCGACAAGCACATTCAAGAGTAAAACATGCAAACAAAGCCACATGGCAAGAATTTCAACAAGTGATAATAAATCTTAATTAGTTTACAAAACCTTCATACAGTTTGTTGCCAGTAATATTCTGTTTAGGCCACTGAATACAATTGCTGTTTTGTGGTTTTATTCTAGGTGTACTGCGGGAAAGGTATTTCGAGGTGTTATACAACGTTGAGGGACACCTCATGAACTGTCACCTACACAGACCTATTTTTTGCTACCACACACAATGGAAAGCGAAACCTCGTCAAACTCACTGAACTAGTTAAATCCCTAAATATTGGATTGTGTAAAGTAAACTCTGAATTGAAAAGAACCACAGGAGGCAAATAGGCCACAGAGATGCGCCGAAGTCCTTAACAGTTCCAGGCATGAACACGCCTCGCACTGCAGAGGCTTCCTAGAAAGGGTGATGAACTACCCATCGGACAATCAACTCTTTAGTATCCATAGGGTGTGCTTCTTTGAGCAAGCATTCGCCTCATCTGTTCGGCAATAACCCATGCAATGAAATCGCGATCTCTAGAGGAACACCTAAGATATGAAAAGTAAGTGGAATGAAAAGGGAACGACAGCAATCGTGATAGATAAGAAACCACCTGGGCATTCATCTACGAACCACGAAAATCCCAAGAAAAGGGTTAGAATGAGAATTTTTTATACCATCCTCCATCATTGTCATATCGGAAAGCATATGAAATGGATGAAATATTGCTCAAATGAGCCCAGGGTGCATGGAGCTAACATTTACTTACATTCATCTTTCAGTATAAGTGAAAACCTCGGAAAATTCGTGTCCAGAAAACTCATCCTGAACTTTGAATTTCGAATAACGTCATACTTAGGTAATATACATAGAACGCAACACGAATTCCATCAATTCCAATTCCACTTCATTTTTATGTTTTCCAAAATGGCTGCAATGATTTTGGTAAGTACGGTGTTCATCAGATATTATCTTCAAAAATAAAATGCATTAACTGCGGCTTTTTTATTTCTAAATGTAATTTATATTGCTAAAGATTTAAAATATATACAAAATATAAGCACAGGAGAATGTAGGCTGACTAAAGTACACAACCATGGAAGCGCACACGTAGAAATATTTCAATGGCATTAACGATATCTGAGATTTTCATTGGTCTTAGTTTGAGTCGTCCAATACCTTTATACTTTTTGAAGTAATTGGTACTTTGCTTTTTGTTCTTCTTTTGTTCACCTTTTTTCACTTTCTTTTCAACATTTTCAGAGATATAATTTCAAAACCATATATTGTTGCTTTCTTAAACTTTGATTACCCTATAGACTCGTTTAATACTTTTGTACTTACACATACATAATAAAGCCAAAATAATGTCAGCAAACGTTTATCTCAATTAAGATGAAATACCAATATACAAACGTAAACTTTTGTGAAAATATATTTTGCAAAATGAACATATATAGAGAGAAATTAATGTGAAAATATCTTATTATAATAATTCCGATTAATTTGTTCTACTTTGTGCAGAATTGTTACTAACATTTGCAGTAAATAAAACGATTTATAACTTGTGGTACATAGTATGTGTCAAATATCCAAATTTCATTCCTATTGATTCAATAATTCATTCTAATTGCTTAAGTAACGGATTTATATTACATTAACACAATCTGAAATGCTATTTTTTTACTTGTACACAGCCAATGTTCATGTTAGTAGTTTTCTCCCCAAAACTGAGAGTTGACAGAAATATTCTGGTTAGGTATATGCATATATGTACAAATCAATCCAATATCGAAAGAGCAAAATTAATATTTGCCCTAACCTCGCAGTATTTTAAACTCAAGAATGGGATTTGGGGACCAAATGACAGAGAGGCAGCTCCAGAGAAATATTGAAAGAAACATGAGAATCCAAATTGCCCCTGTCTCACGAACTTCGAGATATTAAGAAAGCCATTATAGATAACAGCAACAAGAGTAAGGGACTTTGGAAAGTAACAAAAGATAGCTTCCCTGACACAACACATAGCTATGGTATACCTCTGGAGGCCTGTAACATGGTCGTATCCACGTAATCCTAGGCTCAGCTATAACGTGTGTAGTTATCCGTAATTGGTCTCCCGTTCCCCGGTATAATCTATATTGGAGGGTGATTCCCCACCCTATGACATCCCCGTCCACTTTGATGTACCGCAACACTATCCCCTCTTACTGATGGGCGGACAATGCGGGAGCGCACTTGTAGAAACACTTGTTGGGTTGGAACAGGTGAATTCATAAACCGTTCAAGAGACAATCCAATTCTACTTCTAACATATGAGTTCCTGCTTCTTTTCAAGTAACATTGCAAACATTTCTTTACACATCACCTGTTCATAAGTATTATATGTGTACCGTAAATAGAGAACATTTATATCATACGTCTATGTCTCGGTAATCTCGAAAATCACTCAGCTGCTTGTAGAAATCTTTAACCATTCTTTTTTACCCTTTACTTTATTCCTTACTTAAGTATTTTTCCTGTGTTTACTGACTGATACATGCACATACAAAACCCCATGGCCGAGGCGGGAATCGGGGTCACAAAGCAACAAAGCTCTAAGAATTGAAGCAACAATTCATTCTGACGGTTATGCGCTGTAAGGCATTAACTTCTTTCAACTTCTAGATGATTAAAGAAGTAAAACGACGTCTTGAATTCATGTTACTTTTTCTAAACCTCTAAAAATATTTTAACTCAAACTTTTTCTATCAACTTCTTGTTAAGTTTGGGATTAAGCAATGGAGGAGCATACATCAGACAATTAAGCCTACATATATGCATTACAGCTAAGACTCTCCGGAGGAAGGGATGAAGTACGGAAACACAGATGCTATAGGCCACAGGCAGGCAGAGACGCGCGGAAGTTCCTAATAATTCCTGATTCGAAGCCCCGACCTACTGCTTAAACTATGTACACCTATTTTCTGTTGTGCTCCCTGGAATTTTTCTTTCCTTTGAGCAAGCATCCACGACACTGACGAAACCTACAATATAAGAAGGAATCGGAAGGAAAGGGAAGTAGTGAAACATAGTCTTTGATAAATAAAATGCCTTGCCAGAATTCGCCTATCGGCCAGGAAAAGCCAGGAAATCCCAAGGCCAGAGACTGACTGATAGAATACTTATTATTTGAGATAAACTTTCATTAAACTTCACACATTTTGATGCAGGTGTAAGGATGTAGAAAAATGTTAAACCGATGATTATATTTTAAGGAGCGAATAGCTATGTCATGACTAAAGCCTGGAAGCGTGTGTGTCCTTCCATAGGTATACTGCATAAGGACTGTACTGTTATTGTTTGCACATATAAACAACTGTTGTTTGGTACTGCCTGAGCAGACAACCACCTCACAGCAAGGGGAAACAAAACAGACGCGTTAGAGTACGCTTTGAATTTGCGTATGCATACACTTGAAACGCAGTGCTTTACTAGATTGCAGAGCACTACGTTACATTGTTTTCGACGTATGCACAATTAATGGCTGTGCTGTACGTCTGACGTCATTCATACTCTGTGTCCAGCTAAATTGTACCGCATGCAAGCGCACATTTCTCCTGACTTTGAAAAGTTCTGCTATCATGACAACTAGAAAAAGAAAATAGCAGCTTATTTCTCGGAAAATGTTTTTGAAAGTTCAAAAAAAAAAATAATAACGAATATCTGAAAATCATTAACAGGACAGAGATGCATTTGATACAAATTGTATGAAATCTATATTTTTGTTTAGAAAGACCAGCTAACCCTTACGGTTTATTAATCACAAATGGATTCAGAATGAAGAAGAATTCGTGGATATTTTCAAAAATTCAGATGTATATTTTATTTGTTACATGAAATCTAACACATTTGATATTTTAATCAAAATCACTATCGAGAAAATAAAAAATAGCCTATATTTTCTCACATAATAGATATTTTTGTCGAAACTTTTCAGCAAAACATTTATCTCGCAACAGTGGATTATGAAATTAACTTTGTTAACAGGTTTGGTATTTAACCGAAGTACCGTTTTCAAGCTGTCCTCTTCTCGGAAACAAATCCACTTCCCAATACATCTGCTCAAATTTAACCTAAACGCCTCTGAATTCTGCGTTACTTTCCCAGTAAATTAGTAGGAATAATTTACTTCTGTAATTAAGAATTACAAAAGCCCACTCAGCGTCGTGAAGGAATTGAAAAATTGAGGTAACGAACCCTGGTCTAGCAAGCAAACTTTCCGGGTGGAGATGCCAAGATGCTGACCACATCTCCTCTCCATATCGGTTGGGGGTCGTCCACCTCTGTCTTGTGTAACTGGGAGTGAGGCCGGCAGTTGGGTTGGTAAACTCAGTCCCACTTTGGGCTGTTAGACCATGGGTTACGTTTAGTTATAGTTACAAGCACACAAAGGTACACAAAACTGAAACTTTTTCTGATATGTTTGGAGTATAAATTCTGGTATAGAATTTTTGGTGGAAGCAAATATGCCTCTACTTATAAAAGGTAAGTAATATAGACTAGGCTAGGCTAGGCTAGACTAGAGTAGGAGTACAATAGAATGGAATATTTATTTCTCATTTTTATTCAGAAGAAAGGGATGTAGTGAAGGCGGCCGATCTAAGAGCATCTAGTTAGTACAATTGGCTTCCTCACCACTGGAGCTCTCTCATTCCACTATAAGGCTCAGAAAACCGGGGAACGGATCTTTGCAGAGAACATCCTTTTTCCCGCTCATGCAGCCCCGAGACACCCTTCGACAAGTTGCGACTCTGAAAGAACCAAGCTGATAAAAAGTGAAAGGAAATGAGGAGCAAAGCCAAATTGACGGAGAG
This sequence comes from Mantis religiosa, assembly GCA_030765055.1. Lineage (NCBI taxonomy): Eukaryota > Metazoa > Arthropoda > Insecta > Mantodea > Mantidae > Mantis > Mantis religiosa. Next base: position 98,195,944 of record CM060951.1, on the reverse strand, counting down.
AATATCTGGACTATAAAAGAAACCTTCTCAGCAATCGTCTAGTGACCCAGGAAAACCACCCAAAAATCACTCTTGGGAAAGAAGGCGTGCTTCGGGAACCGAAACCGGCGACTCGCGCGTGCTTAGTGCACCTTAAAACGTAATTTTAGTATGGAAAGTTTGAGCAGAGCACACTTCACATCAGACGTTTCTGTCTGCTATCAGCCTTTGAGTTAATTGAATCTACTTCGCCGCTGTAATTCTCATTAACATATTGTTACTGCATATGATCTAGAAAATGTACATCTATAAACTCTCCCCTCAGGTCATGCTCGTGGGTTCATTTCCATTGCGAATATTCTATTACAAGAAATATGAACAAGTGTTTACACAATCCTTAGTGTTACATATTCCTAAAGCTTATTTTGTTTCACGTTCTCACTAAACCTCATGGAAGAAAGCAATCATAAAACAGTTAAGCTGGGAATTTTGAAACATGAACAGCTGCTGAGAAAAATTGTTTTTATACCATTTGGAGAGAGGCAGAGAGCATATTTTTGCCATGAGCAAACGTTTGCTGAAAGCAGCAGATTCAGAAATTTTGTACAATATGAAGGACAAATATGTTAACATCCCTCAACAAAAATGTTATTTATCAACTCAGTTGTTAACAATTTTTTATTTATTACATGCGCTTTGATTCTCATGCCCGAAGCGATATTTGATTTTTTTGATTAACTTGGTTTATATTTCTCTTTGTCATTATTCGTTGTACAAAATTGAAACAGTTATTATAGAGTGGTTGAAGTTTTACATTTCATGTTAAAATACAATCTTCTTTTTAGATGTAAAATAGAATAAATATCCTTGGTTCCAGCTTGCCATTCGAGCTTGTTTAATTAAGACAAACATTGTGCGACTTCCATCAGTGTGTTATTTACCCATTTACATGTCACATTTAACATTTAAAGGTCATTTCGATGGTTTGACTGCAACAATTGCTCTTCGGCATAGATGTTGATTGGTTTATAATGTGTGTTAATGTATGACTCTTAACTTCCTTGTGATTTCATTGCTGTGATATCAACTAAATCTCTCTCGCTCTCGCGCTCTCTCTGTCTCTCTCTCTCTCATTGGTACATACTTCCTGAGTCTTAGGAAATCAGGAGACAATCGGAAGGTTACGTCCCTCCAGAACCGTCCTCCCAGACTGAGAAGTTTTCTAGGTTTTCCTCAGTTTTTATCACTGGCAATTGCCGGCGAAGTATCTCAAAACGTAGACTTGGAACGTTTGCTTTCAGAAATTCCTTTCTGAAATATAATTTTATTGCATATATCGTCAATATCCGCGACCTATGAGTAATATAACAAATTTGAAAGGGTGGTGGAATAATTCTGGTTGTAGAAAATGTTGCCATTCTGACAACTAAATAACGCTGGCAGTCTTAATGGCCATCGGTATTATTTATTAAATTTACAATGAAGTATTTGATTAAACTCTGTACATATTATGAGAGCATAAAAGCATTTTCGGGTAACTTTTCGTTTAGTTGAATTATGAAGGTATAACAATTTCTAAAAGATAAGTAAGGATTATGAGACAGAGCAATAGGCGCACAAACAAAAGTAATAATTTGATAATGAATCAAATGTAGCTCGAACTAACTTTTTTAAGTACGAGACATAATTGAATTCACAAAACCAGCCGACTTCTGTAACTCTGAACCATAGAGTAATTTATGTGAGCAGAGTTGGACTTTTGCATATTTGCATGTTTTATTCCTTGATAATTAAACATATGCATATAAGTAACAAATATATTCCACATTATAGACAGTTCATTACGCAAGTTTGGTATATTTGGGAATGACAATACAATATTTACTTAGAGTGAATCTGATCTACACCTGCAGAAATGTCCAGAAACAGTGAGGGTGGTTTGGGAGGGTTAACCAAATTATTGATGGGCGTATGGAGTCATTCTGCTAAACGAAATGCCGAAAGGAGTCCGGAGTCAAAAGACTACATAATTAAATTTGGAAATAAAATTGTTGGTGAGATTTCCAATTGTTACCTTAAGTAGAATTTCAGCAACATTAAGAAGATAGAGGATTGAGGTACAATTCCCTAAACGGGAATTTGTAGAGAAGTCGGTGCGTCTGGCCATAAGTTGATTTAGGATAGGGGGTGACAATATTTGAGACGTACTGGAATCGAACATACTCCGACGGTAATATAATCCTCGAAGTCCGGCGTCCCACCACATGTTGCATGAAGGTAAGGGGGTTGATAGGAATTACGAGAGGTTCAGAGGTACAGGGATCGAAACCATACTTCTGACCTTAAGGGTGGTAGAAACCGGGCGCCTCGACCATATGTTGCAAAACAGGATTGTAAGGGGGGTGAAGGACTTACAAACCTAATCAACAACTGGGGATGTAGCTACTGAATAGATAAGGGAGCAGATGGTAGAGCTAAACAGGTCAGAGGTTAGGGACATGAGTAGGGTTAAATCAAAGTGATGGGTTCTCCATGGCATTGACAAATATATTTTAAATATTGGGGCAGTCAAATCAAGCAAAGCTCTCCTTTATCATGAAGAGATAAAGGGTGTAATCAATACCGACATTGAATCAGTTAATACATGATAAATAAATATTACCTTTTATGTAGAGTGGCGTAGAGTTCTGAACAAGAGGTGGCTGGTTCACTTTGATGAGTTGAGATTTGTAGAAGTATTCACAAATTCTGTGATGAGACTAAAGTAGCAGCATACAACGATCTAACCAAATGACTGATTAACTGATTAACTAACCATGATCTGACTAACCCTTACTTACTGGCTGTAATCGTTTAAATAGAACTTACTTTCAAAATGTCTGCTATCATACGACTCAGTTGTTCCTCACAGAGGGTTGAGGCGGTCTTTGCCCGTTGAGCACCTCGTTGAGCCCTCCCGGCACTCAGCACCTCATAAGATATGACATGTGATAGGTGAGGACTACGGATGGGAGGTTTCCAACAGGTCGGGGTTTTTCTCAGGGTAGGTCTGCATGAGTACTCGCTTTTGAGTTCCAGGGAGTGGGTGCGTCCTGACAGGGTGTGGGTATTATCACATATAAGACACCACGACCTTTGAATACCAAGTTTATTGTTATAATTAGTCCTCTCCACTCGCCACTATTGACGATGTTGTTCGCACATTAGGCGCGAGATTTGAGACTTTCACGTTGTTGCGCGCATGACACGACTTATATGTATCGGTGTACGCGTTGTTCCTAAACGTCGGTAGTAAATTACTTCGCATAACGTAGTATTTCCGGAGGATTATTAAACAAAAGAACAGAGTTTGGTAACATCTAAATGACGTTGCAACGAGTGCAGTTTCTCTCATTCGCTACCACAGAGTGTTCGATAACCACTTAATGTGAGTTACTCCGTCTATCCACGAACGCGGACTCTGATGAAATTTCTGTACTTGTTGCCTCCCTCACACGCCGAAACAGAGTGATTTTCCTAGCAAACATCGAATGTCGCCATTACACGAATTTCCCCTTCCTTTCGCCGAATTTTGGACACTTTAGAGGTCATGTGACCGGTTGCTTGTCCCTTATAGGTTGTATTTTATCCCTACTCTTGAATAAATAGCAATTTCTAGTGTATGAGGCATGTATTCCACGCGAATTTCTCTTTCCCACAGTCTAGCTAATTAATGCATAAGCATGTTTGGAACTGTGTGCCTTAGATTCCAGAGTCTATTCTCTCGTCACGTCTTATATTCAGGTCAATACTTATGCTGGCGCCGAGGGTCTATCCTTGGACAATGCCACCTTTGTCGGTTAGGAATACCCAAAGAACCTGTCTGTGCGGGACAATGTTCATTTTGCCCTCTCCCTTAACACGTTGGGTTCATGCTTTTAATAATATATATTGGGATTGCCTGTTTAGTATCTGCACTTGTATGCTTAATCATTATACTATATTTATTATAACTTTAATTCATATTGTGGTATCTATCCGCCCTTAATTATGCATGTAATAAGACTTTCGGGGTTATTATGATGATTTTGCCTAACAGGGACGGTATCATATGCCCTTCTGATAATTTAGAACAGGGCTTTTATATTAAAAGTCACTTTCGAAATTCTCAGAATATCCCATCATTGTGTGAGCTGGTTGGTGTATGCGTGTATGTATACTATGATATGCGTCGTCGGTAGTGAACGAGTGGAGATTAATTACATATTAACTTATACAAAACATTACATGAAGTACACAAACAATATTTCTTAAAACTATTACAGTGGATCATTACACAGTGGTGCAGGCTTTGTCCCTGACATACCAGGTATTTGACCATTGTCTCTCTGTCCTGCCGCTGTTCTCTTTTCCGGCCATTATCTCTACATGTCCTTTATAGTTCACAAACAGGTTTTTCGAGCTTGGCAACCGCTCAACAAAGATATTTGTGTCACTAATTACATTGGAATTCCATTCATTCTTTCATTACCCATACACAATATAACACTCATATGAAACAATTATTCCCTTGGTTAAATATACAGATCACATAGTTTTTTTTTAATTTTTATTCCTCCATTTGTTGCCTTATTACACATACCTTACTTTATATAAATTGTTTTCTTTTATACATATTATACGTGTACTTTCTGGCCTAGCTACCAATTTCACATTCATTTGGGAGATTAAGGGGTCCTTTCCCAATTTTACGCTCTACGTGGGACTTACCTAATGCTTTCTCGTCGCAACAACAAAGAAGGAGGGAACGAAAGAAAAGAAAGAAAGCATACTCGAAGGGACATACTTATTCATTTGATAAAACTGCGTTCTCTTCCCATTTGATTATCTGTTACAGCCTTATTCTCTCTCACTAATTTAATCTGAATACATCTATCTCAATGCCATTCCCTCGCGATAATGCCTGACGGTCTATGAGTCACAATTGTGTCGATTTACGCGCCTCCTTGAATGGGCGTATCGAGTCAAGATGATATTTCCCTACTTCTCGTCCAGTTCTAATGTCACCTAGTCTAAATGTTCTGTCACCCACGCAGCTGATTATCTCCAGAGGTCCTTTCCATAACAAGTTCAGCGTCTTATACTGTTTCTTCAGCAGTGAGGACTTGTCATAATTCCTAACCAAAACTTTGTCTCCTGCCAGCGGTTTCCAAGTATGTGCGTGTCTCGTGGCTTTGCTCTTTCGTTTGTTAATTCTGTCTGTTATTTTTTTAAAGGCTCGCTTAATTCTTTCTGCTTCCGTTTCTTCAATAATGGGTAAGGATTTTGGGACGCCCTTTATTATTGGGTCTGGTGACTGTCCGGTCATGAGCTGCACCGGTGGGCATCCATGGCTGGGGTGTACAGAATTATTCATAATCCATTGAACGTAGTGTAGATACTCAGGCCATCTAGCGTGCTTTACATGGCATAATACTCTCAGGTACGTATTCAAGTCGCGCATTGTGCGCTCGGAGGGATTACTTTGTGGGTGATAAGAGCTTATATAGTATAGTTTGACATTTGCTTCTTTGAGCGTGTTAAACTTATGTCCATGGTGTACAGTTGCATTATCCAGCAAAATTGCATTCATCTTGCCATACCTAGGGATGTATTCCTTAACTATCTTTTCTGCGCATTTGGCGCTGGTTAACCTCTTTAGTGGGTACAGGGTTACAAACTTCGTCATTACGTCAACCATGACGAATATGTACTTTAGGCCAGTTCTACCTGTGGGCAGTGGGCCATGTTCATCCAGAGCGATCATTTTCAAAGGTGAATCTCTAGATATGGCCAACGGTGCTCTATCGAATTTAATATTAAGGGGCTTTGCCTTCTGGCAGATCTCACAAGTGGATATAATTTTTCGGGCATTTCTTCCTAATTTTGGCAAGTAGAGGTGTTCCGATATGGTTAAGCACGTTCTGTCTACGCCTGCGTGAATTAATGCAACATGGTATGCCTCAATTACCAACTCCTCTAATTCGGCGGGTATATATACTTTCCAGGCAGGTACGTGTCTTCCATGTAATTTGTATATCACATTTTCAAATAAACCTAACTTTCCTTTGTTTTCTGGTCCAATTGGGGGCAGAGTTTCCCGAATTTTGGCCAATTTACTGTCGTTTCGCTGGTATTCCTCTAATCGTTTCAATTTTGTAGCCACTCTGTCATTCAATTTTAAGTCTAATTTCATTATTTTGACTTCTCGTTGCGCACTTGGTACAGTCTCGGGAAGGTTCTCACCCATGCTTATCCACGAAAGAAGGTCACTAAAAATATTACAGCTTCCGGGGATGTGCCTTATATCTACACGGTATGACATTATCTCGTGGATATACCTTGATATTTTTCCACTGGTCATCTTACAATTCTTTATAAATGCTAGGCTCACGTGGTCGGTGTATATGATGACTGGTTTGTTATAAATATAATGTTTGAACTTTTGTATTCCGTAAAATATAGCACCAATCTCTTGCTCAGTAACACATGCGATTCTTTCAGCAGCGTTTAGCGACCTTGACGCTGTTGCAATGACGTGGAGCTCCCCTTCGGGGTATTCCTGGGTTAGAATGCACGCGTATGCAACCATTGAAGCATCGGTATACATAATGAAAGGCAAGTCCGCTCTGGGGCGTGTTAATAATATTGAGTTGGCAAACAACTGTTTCAATTTATTAAATGTATTCTCCTCTAGGTCCGACCAACTCCATTTAGTGTTCTTTAACAACAGTGCCCTCAAAGGAGCCGTTTCCTTGGCATAATTTATTAAAAATCGGCTCTGGTATCCTAACACACCTAAAAACTTCTTCACTTGTTTCGCATTCCGTGGTCGCGGTATTTTCAAAATGGATGCTATGCGTTCCTTATCCGGTGATATAGTTTCACCTGAAATTACATATCCTAAAAATGTTACAGTCTGTGCGAAAAACTTGCACTTGTCCCAGTTTAAGGTTAGGCCACACTCTCCAACTCGGTCTAGTATCGTTTCCAGATGGTCCAGGTGTAAGTCGGTGTCTAGGTCATGCACTAATATGTCGTCCACATATTGGGAAATGTAATTTCCAGTATTTGTTCCAAATACAGCGTGCATGGCTCGCAAGAAACCACTCCCTGAGACGCACAAGCCTAACGGGCATCGTCGAAAGCAGTACACTCTTCCTTGATGGATGAATCCTAGGTATTTCCGCAATTTTGGCTCTACTTCAATTTGTAAGTATGAGTTAGTTAGATCGAGAGATGTAAACCATTTCTGTCTCCCGATTCCGGCTAATATTTCCTCTATGTTTTGCGTCCTTGCATTATCAGGCTTGATAAATTGATTCAAATGTCGTGCGTCGATAGTTATTCTGACTGTACCGTTCTTTTTCTTAACAATACACAGTGGTTGTACGTACGGTGTGTCCGAAACTTCTATTATTCCGTCCTGCAACATTTCGGTTATCTTTTCAGATACCGCCTCCCTTATTTCCTGGGGTATAATCCTACATTTGTAGTGGTTGATTGGTACTTCAGCAACTTCAAATGAATATGTAAACATATTGCATCTGCCAGTTCTGGCGGAAAAACTATTTCGGTTCTTTAACAAAATGTTTTGCAGTCTCTGTCGTTGTTCCATGGAAAGTTGAGTCAGCTGTCCGATTCGTGTTTCTACCTGCTCCGCGAAGGGCTCTATTGTCTCCGTCTGTTTATGTCTGCCCCCCTCTTCTGCGTGCATTATGCCATCAGCTGTCTTGCTCTCTAGGTCACTGCACTCCAGTCTATTTTGTAAACATTGCAGACTTCTATCGTTTACTCCATCGTCATTCCCAATATGAATGGCTTCTACGTAAAATTCTTCGTCCTGTAATCTGCTCTCCCCCTCGGACAGGTGAACATGACTTTCCTGAGGCCCAGAGATAAATGGAATTTCTACCTTAGTCCCTGATATATTAAATGTGATTTGGGATTCTTTGTAATCAATGTTTGATTTCAACATGTGTAGTAGGTCGCTTCCTAAAATAATATCAGTTGCGAGTCCTCTCACGACAAAACATACAAACTGCATTTCGTTGTTTTGCACCCTGGTGTTAAGCAAGATTTGTTTAGTTATACGTTGCTTTGTCCGTCCAATCGCGCCACTGCATACTGCATTCTTGACCGGCAATGTTTGCATTTTTATTTTCAGACTAACCAACTGGTCGTAAAGGTTTTCGCTGCATACGGTTACAGATGACCCAGTATCAATTACCATATTAAAAGTCATTCCTGCTATCTCACCACTTATTCTCGGTGCCTCCATAACCTCTTGCGTTGCAGTGTTCCTTTCTAATGTCGTAATTTTGCTACCGCTTGTTCCAAAACTGTTATTTTCTTTAATTCGCGGCACTACTGGCTCCAACTGTTTTTGTATTCTTGTACTGCTTAATTCTACGTCCCCAAGGTTTTGTGCGACTCGGAGTGTCTTCTTATCGGATGCGTGCGGGGAATCCACCCATCCGGACCTTAGTTTTCCGTCGGGGTTGGAGTCCTGGGTTGACTCGTACTGGCTGCATTTGCATTGTAAAAGGTGTGCGTGCTCGTCAGCGGCGAAGGTGGGCGTGGCAATGTTGCCTGCGTCTGGCTCTCAACTATGGGAAGGTCGTTAGTGGTCGTAGTTCGGTAATTCTCTTCACGGCTTCTAGGTCTATTGCTTCCCCGAAGTGTATTGTTATTACTTGCGTGTCCACGCCGGGCGAAGGACATGTACCTCAGAGGGTACGTTTGTGGAGGCCTGTTATTGCTATTTTGATGGCTGCTGTGTCGCCATTCTTCCCTCAGCCGTGTATCATATGGTCGCGGGTTCCTATCCCTGTTGCCTGGGTTATAGTTATGGTACCCGTTTCTAGGCTGTTGTGCCCTCATCCCATCATTTAAATGTCGTCTGGGTTGTGGCCTAAAGTCTAAGTTTTCTTCAGTCCAACCTGTTTGTGTTCCATGTCCCTGTAATGCGGTCAGCAAGTCTATCGCTTCTCCCATTGTCCGTGGTCGTGCCACTACGATATGATTCCTGATTACATCGGGATAGTGATTTCCCATAAGCGCTATGAATTGGTCTTCCGGCATGGCTGGTTCCAAGAGTTTACTCAATTGTCCTAGTCTCAAAAAGTAGTCCGTCATCGATTCGTGAGAGCCTCTGGGGTACCTACCATTATTAATTTGGTTCCTGACGTTGTATTGTGCGGCGTCACTCCAATATTTCTGTATGAAGGCCGCCCGAAAGTGATTGTACCGTGCCGATTCCCCTACCGTCAGCCGAAACCAATTTAAAGCATGTCCTTTCAGGCCCCTCTGAACTATTATCATCTTGTATTCTTCTGGGATTCCTCTTAAGTTAAAATATGCCTCTAAATCGTTGATAAATTGTTTGGCGTTATCGCGCGTGCTATCAAATTGTGGAACAGGCAATTCGCTTAGAAATTGCATTGACATAGGTATTGTAGGGGCGAGTCCCGGGCGCGTTATGAAATCGGTAACTACTGTCAGAATTTGACAATGGGTCATCTACACTAATATTGGTTCTTTCTTCACTCTGTCTTCCATTGTCTGATGTGACAGGAAGTATATTGTCTGAGGTGACGGGAAGTGTGGAAGCGGGACTTTGTAAAGGGTTTTCTCCGCGTTTCCATAATTCCCTTACCTCTCTAACAGCTATTTCTTTCATCTTCTCTCGTACCTTATCACATTGTGAGGTGACTACCTGTGTCAATTCATCCCGTACTTTAACTATCTCGTTGGCACATGATTTTTGACTTTCCCCTATTAAAGCTCTTACACTTTCCAATTCGGATGCAACCCCAACCTCTAATTCGTTACACTTGTCTGAAATATTGACACATGTAGTCATGGTCTCATTCCTTAACTCATCTATCTTATTATTCATTGTTACACTGATGTTGTTATTCATGCTGCCAGCTTCCTTATAATCTGCCCTAATTTGTCGCACCTCTTCCTGAGTGGATCTGAGTTCACTCCTCACTACGCATATTTCACCCTGGAGGTTATTTCTTACTCCAATTACCTCACTCATGACCTCACTAAACTGCCTATTTATCTGGTTACTCATTTCTCCCTGTGCCGTTGTAAATTTACTTTCTTGCTCCTTGAGTTGTTTACTAATATCTGCCAATTCACTACTGTGTCCGGCAATTTTACTGCTTAACTCGCTACCTTGAGCGGTAATCTTACGGTTCAGCTCCCCTAATTCATTGCCTAGCTCATTACCTTGGGCAGTAATTTTGTGGTTTAGCTCACCTAACTCATTACCTTGAGAGGTAATTTTGTTGTTTAGCTCCCCAAACTCATTACCTTGAGAGGTAATTTTGTTGTTTAGCTCCCCTAATTCATTGCCTAGCTCATTACCTTGGGCAGTAATTTTGTGGTTTAGCTCACCTAACTCATTGCCTTGAGAGGTAATTTTGTTGTTTAGTTCACCTAACTCATTACCTTGAGAGGTAATTTTGTTGTTTAGCTCACCTAACTCATTCCCTATCAAGTTCATCTTCTCTAGCAACATTTGCATCATGCTATCCATACTTGCTGTATTCCTGTTCGGTACCGGAGTAGTTACCTCGGCCTGCCTAATATTACATTCTCTGTTTCCCTCAACGCCTACATCCATTCCCTCAGATTCCTGGTACACTTCTAAAGTGTTATTGTCTGCCATGTTGCTACCTATCTCAATTACTTTCTTATTTCGGAGTATCATCCGCTTATTCCTTTTTACTCACTTTTCCGGGTTCTCAAAATTTCGTTAATTTTTTTATGCACGCTTTTCTAAGTCCTATTCCTACTGGCAGCATCTATCTACTCATGCAAATACAACAATTAATTTATAAAACAAAAAATACATTTACATCCAATTATCTCCACTTACGTACTGTTGATGTTCGTGCCTGGTGTTGCTGTCTTCCTGAGTCAGGGTTTTATCACTTTCACATGGGGGGGGGGGTTTGAAGCTGTGTTGCACTACGAAGTATTGTTGCGTCTACGTTGTTGTCTTGTCGACGTTGGTTGTCCTGCGTGAAGTCGTACTCCGTTGCGTTGTTCACTGGTGCATCGTCCTAGGTGTTCTGGGCTCCGTTAAATCCAAGGTCTAGTTGGCGGTACTTACGACGGTGAATACATCAGTCGAGACTCCGAAGAATGCCCCAAATGTTGTAGGTCACTGGTACAGTCAGGACTACGTTAACCACGTTGGGTTGATGGTACCGTCAGGACTACGTTAACCACGTTGTGGCGCCAATTTATGAGGCGGTCCTTGCCCGTTGAGCACCTCGTTGAGCCCTCCCGGCACTCAGCACCTCATAAGATATGACATGTGATAGGTGAGGACTACGGATGGGAGGTTTCCAACAGGTCAGGGTTTTTCTCAGGGTAGGTCTGCATGAGTACTCGCTTTTGAGTTCCAGGGAGTGGGTGCGTCCTGACAGGGTGTGGGTATTATCACATATAAGACACCACGACCTTTGAATACCAAGTTTATTGTTATAATTAGTCCTCTCCACTCGCCACTATTGACGATATTGTTCGCACATTAGGCGCGAGAGTTGAGACTTTCACGTTGTTGCACGCATGACACGACTTATATGTATCGGTGTACGCGTTGTTCCTAAACGTCGGTAGTAAATTACTTCGCATAACGTAGTATTTCCGGAGGATTATTAAACAAAAGAACAGAGTTTGGTAACATCTAAATGACGTTGCAACGAGTGCAGTTTCTCTCATTCGCTACCACAGAGTGTTCGATAACCACTTAATGTGAGTTACTCCGTCTATCCACGAACGCGGACTCTGATGAAATTTCTGTACTTGTTGCCTCCCCACACGCCGAAACAGAGTGATTTTCCTAGCAAACATCGAATGTCGCCATTACACGAATTTCTCCTTCCTTTCGCCGAATTTTGCATACTTTAGAGGTCATGTGACCGGTTGCTTGTCCCTTATAGGTTGTGTTTTATCCCTACTCTTGAATAAATAGCAATTTCTAGTGTATGAGGCATGTATTCCACGCGAATTTCTCTTTCCCACAGTCTAGCTAATTAATGCATAAGCATGTTTGGAACTGTGTGCCTTAGATTCCAGAGTCTATTCTCTCGTCACGTCTTATATTCAGGTCAATACTTATGCTGGCGCCGAGGGTCTATCCTTGGACAATGCCACCTTTGTCGGTTAGGAATACCCAAAGAACCTGTCTGTGCGGGACAATGTTCATTTTGCCCTCTCCCTTAACACGCTGGGTTCATGCTTTTAATAATATATATTGGGATTGCCTGTTTAGTATCTGCACTTGTATGCTTAATCATTATACTATATTTATTATAACTTTAATTCATATTGTGGTATCTATCCGCCCTTAATTATGCATGTAATAAGACTTTCGGGGTTATTATGATGATTTTGCCTAACAGGGACGGTATCAGGGTTTACATCCTGTGGTGCAATCTTGTGCAACCCAAGAATGACTCTTCTTAATTTTTCTGTCGATTTAACAGAACACATATGAGCTGGCTGGTCAGTACCGCTGCTTACTCTGATCACTGAGTCATCCAACCTGTCCCAACTGGTTAATTCCTGCTAAAGCCTGGGACTTACCACGAAATGAAATGTGAACCTCCAATAATTAAAATATTTCCCAGATCTTGTTCAGACCTTATACAGAGCAATATTTAAGGACGTAGTGAATATTTAACTAATTTTTACATATTTATGCATATTTTTTACTTTTTCAGCATGCATTCACACAAATATTTCATTCCGATATTTTAAAAACAAAAGAAGGATACGAGAAAATTTATCTTTTACTGTTCTGTTTGTGTAGCACTTAGCTATTATGCTTTTTAAACCCATAAAAGTTCACCGAAATATGAGAACGCAGCTATCAACAATAAGTGCTTCCTTAAATAAAAATATGCCGCCCAACAACTGTTACTTGGATTATACTCTTCAGTAAGCCATCATCAGTTACACACCATTTATTCTTGAAGAAATTCTTTTATCTGTGTAATCTAGCATCTCATAGTAATTATTCTGAGATTAGTGAAAATATATTCCATGAGATCATGAATAACCACATTTCGCTCTTCACATACAACATTGTTAACAAAGTCTAGACAAATTGTATGACGTAGAACCTGCACAATATGGATATTACTAATTGGTTTACCTATATTGCACCAAATTAATGTTAATCAGGCACCTCCTTATGTTCAATGAGATGCTCCACCATAATTTTGGTGCTATCATTGGTACAAATAGTGAAATAGCTAATACATTTTCAAATTTAGCAGATCACAACATGCAACTATACTCTTGCCGTACTAATAAGCACACTGTTTCTGTGGGTAATTTCCGCAAACAAAACCTACAAAACTAAACCTACTGGTAAGCTAATCTTGTGCATACAACTTTCTTGAATGTAATATGGCGTAACACATGGGCGAAAGTGTCACTATCGACTGTCACGCTTGTGCATGTGGGCGCGGAGTAATACAAAATGTGTGTTTTTAAGACAGATGCAGTATAGCTTATCGTTTTTAGCTGCAGTTAAGCAAATTTTTACTTTTTCTACTGAAATTTAACATTAAGTAGCATATGTATTGTACTACAACCAAAAATTCGATACCATGGTTTCTAAGACAATACTGATATATCTGAATAAGAAAATGTCATATGGAGACAACTTTACGTGTGTCGTTTTGTATGCTCGTGTGTGTGTGTGTGTGCGTATGTGTGTGTGTGTGTGTGTGTGTGTGTGGCAAATGAACAGTTTAACTCAAAAATGAAAAGTACTTCTATATTAAACCTGGTATTCAGCATTCTTCAAGGATGCGACAAATAATTTCCAGAAAATTACAGCACTTCAAACTACCCTTTGTATGGCATATTTTTCGAAAACTTTGATTTAAATACCATATTGCCTGGTGTGTGGTTGAAGAATCTTTAAAACTGAAGCAATAAAATGTTTCTGGGTGTCACTCAATTCCACGTTGTGGACGCCAATTTGATGCAAATAATTTAATGGCGAGCAAATAAGTCGGCGAGCAATGAGGTTTCTCTCAGGGTATGCGTGGATGTGTGTGAGAAGGAGATTTTAATAACATCGGAATGCCCGTTTCCAACATATTTATTTACTGCTTCTTCTTTTAAAGCATCGAAATGAAAGTTGCCGACCAAGGGTTACCAATCTCTGTTTAGAGCACAATGTTTATTACTCGATAAACTTTATTCGTTCCTCATATTTGATGCAAATAATTTAATGGCGAGCAAATAAGTCAGCGAGCAATGAGGTTTCTCTCAGGGTATGCCTGGATGTGTGTGAGAAGGAGATTTTAATAACACTGGAATGCCCGTTTCCAACTTATTTATTTACTGCTTCTTCTTTTAAAACATCGAAATGAAAGTTGCCGACCAAGGGTTACCAATCTCTGTTTAGAGCTACTGACGGCACAATGTTTATTACTCGATAAACTTTATTCGTTCCTCATATTTGATGCAAATAATTTAATGGCGAGCAAATAAGTCGGCGAGCAATGAGGTTTCTCTCAGGGTATGCGTGGATGTGTGTGAGAAGGAGATTTTAATAACATCGGAATGCCCGTTTCCAACTTATTTATTTACTGCTTCTTCTTTTAAAGCATCGAAATGAAAGTTGCCGACCAAGGGTTACCAATCTCTGTTTAGAGCACAATGTTTATTACTCGATAAACTTTATTCGTTCCTCATATTTGATGCAAATAATTTAATGGCGAGCAAATAAGTCGGCGAGCAATGAGGTTTCTCTCAGGGTATGCGTGGATGTGTGTGAGAAGGAGATTTTAATAACATCGGAATGCCCGTTTCCAACTTATTTATTTACTGCTTCTTCTTTTAAAGCATCGAAATGAAAGTTGCCGACCAAGGGTTACCAATCTCTGTTTAGAGCACAATGTTTATTACTCGATAAACTTTATTCGTTCCTCATATTTGATGCAAATAATTTAATGGCGAGCAAATAAGTCGGCGAGCAATGAGGTTTCTCTCAGGGTATGCCTGGATGTGTGTGAGAAGGAGATTTTAATAACACTGGAATGCCCGTTTCCAATTTATTTATTTACTGCTTCTTCTTTTAAAACATCGAAATGAAAGTTGCCGACCAAGGGTTACCAATCTCTGTTTAGAGCTACTGACGGCACAATGTTTATTACTCGATAAACTTTATTCGTTCCTCATATATATATATGAACCGACAAATATTCAAGACAGAACCAGGTTACTGCCCTAATAGGCTTCACGCCTCGGACCGCTCTAATCGGCCTCACGCCGAAGACTGTTCTGATCGGCCTCACGCTGAAGACTGTTCTGATCGCTTGCAAGCCACGGAGTACCCTTCTTCACAGCTGCGCGTGGGTGTATCACTTTCACTTACAGGAAAGCCCTCTTCATTCAACCAAAATCCCTTTGTGGCTGTTTTGTCATGCCATTCAGAATGATCCAAAGAATTTCCTATTCATACAAGTCAAATGAGCCCCTTTGGAAATCTGCTAAGGACACTGTTTCTTACATTGCTTTTGTTATAACAACTTTCCCTACAACTAAACTGGCCTTGCCCTTGTCGTAACAAAGAACCAACATTCCTTTGACATCCATCATGATTCTTTACTTCTGTCAAACCTTAATTTCGGTATCAAAAGTTATCAAATTCTGGAATCATATTATTTAATGCTTACTTCCTGTGAAATAATTCTGTTCTTAATTCTGTTGATCTTTGACAAAAACGCAGTACAGGTTTTACTTTAGCTTATGACATCAGCTTCCTGTTCACTCATGTCAACCACGTACAAGTGGCCAGTTATTGATTAAAATAATCTGTCACCTTAACGCCGAATTGCAGTTAGGATGTTATGAGAAATATGACCATGCTTAGCTCTGAATAGGGAAACGTCCACGTCGTTTCTTTAGTGTGGGAAAGCTGATTTGGCAATAAGTCGCCATACTGAAAGTAAACAGTATTTAAAGTCTGCGCATTTTGGCAGACGTGGGTCATTCTAGGTTCTATCTGTCGGAGGTCACGCTGATCTTAGAATCAGGCCCGTCATGCCGCCCTCCAGTGATTGCTACTCTCCACGTCGCATCCTCTAACCTCACACGGCTACACATCCTCAAGGTAAGTCTGTATGGATCTTTAATATAATAAAGTAACTGTTAACACTATTTCATCTCTAAGTTTCCTGAATACTTAGGAGGTATTTTGTACTTAATATTAGTATATAGTAAATTGGCATATTTTAGAGCTCGGTGTTGTCTCTGCATTCACTCTACTTAAATTTTTACCTAATTAGCTCTGTTCTGGCTCCTACTTGGCTCTACCATCTGTGTCCCATATCCGTTCAGTCACGCTCCTAGTTACAAAGTAGATTTTAAAACCAGTTGGTGAACGCACATTTAAGTATATATACACAGTTCTATTGGTAACAATATGTTGAGGATATTCTCATGACAAATCTTGTATTATATGACTATGTCGCAAAAAGTTCTCTTTATTCTAAATACACTTTCCATAACAGAAAAAAAATTGTACTACATAAAAATGGAGGTCTCCATAAAAATAAAATTTACAAGTCAAATGTTTGAGGACATAACCAATTTAAATTACTTTCTTATTGCTTACAATTTTCAAAAATTTCAAGTACTTTTGCCTTTTAAAAATATAAAGGCCTTATCGGTTTTTCTTATGATCTGAGAAAAGAGAATAGAAAGTCATAGCCATTATATAGCGATAATCTCTTAAAGTCTGTTCTCTAAAGTCTATGTGCTCCCATATTCTCAGTGTTTCTATAAATAAATAGTAAGGAAACCAAGGTTTATTTTATTTAACATAAAGGAGATCAGCACTTTTAAGAAGACTTTGTACACGAGTGTGTATTTAAGATGATGTGTATATTAGGGCGCTCATCTACGAGGTCATCAGTGTCCTTTTAAAAATAAAGTATGGCAATAGCCAAAGATAACTTTAATTATAAATTATAAAAAAGCAAAATAAAATGACAAAAATATTAAACATGCACAATCACGAAGAAACCAATGAAAAACTCTAAATAACAATTAATAAAATACGACAGGGCTTAAAAAATTCGTTTTCTTTATTAAATTCATTAACTTAGCTTTTAATTTGTATTTATGAGTCATACGAGTACACACAAGATTTTATTTTTTCTTATTGATTTTCAGAGACGTGTAGAAGTACCCTCTTTTTGGCCTTTAGGAAAAACCCATATGACCATCGAAGTGAAAGTACGCTCTTTCTAAGACTGACTTACAGAATTAGAGTGCAACAATTAGCAGCATGTAACGAACACCATTTTCATTTAACGGTATCTTCCCAGACGGATGAACCTGTACTTTGTTGTATAACTTCTAAACTAAATCTAGGTTCAAGTGATGTGTAAAATGCTCAGTGAACTAAGCCCAAAACAACAGTAAATTAATCACAATGGTTTAAGAAAAAAAGAACTCGAAAAAATAAAATATAAAGAAAAAAGAAAACATATTCCTTTCCCCAGCACTGCCAGTTGTGAGAACTTCCGGTTCTTCCTCCTTCCATTTCGCTTCCCCTTACTACTTCTCCATTTCTAACGAATATTTAATAAGCGCAATGTCGTTTAATATTGGAAACCGATTGATGCGGAATCTTACATCTGAGTGCCCTGGATATTAACACGCCATTCTTAATACTTCTCCTCGAAATGTCTGGTGCTGCTTCAGAGATCCTTCGTACAGCCACGCTCAAATAACACTGAACAGTCCAACAACCTCTTTCTACGACAAAACTACATTTTCCACTACAAGGCTCTCTTCTAGTCCTTTTTATTTCTTCTTCATTCTTTCTTTCCCTTGCAAGAGGGTGATTCTAGAAACAATGTACACTGTGCATACTCCGTATTTTCAATGGAAATATGATATTCTCAATCCATGCGTTACTTATGAGAGTGTAAGTCATTTGGATTACTTGAAACCCTCCTTATTTACGATGCTGGTGGGGAAACGTCACCGAATACTACGCTATTTAAAGTCAAATTTGTTATTCCTGAATGAGTAGCACCGGCTAGTTTACCATCGTTAGAAAATTCTCCAATCAATCCTAGCTTTCAAAGAAATGCTTTAATGTATATTCTCTTATTTATTTAATAAAATACATCATTGTAATTTTATTAAACTAATCGTTGAGTGATTTAATTTGCAATTGTCAAATTAGTTAATTACAATTTATGGGAATAATCTGTAAAACTTTAGAGTTCTGTATTAAAAAAGTAATGTTTGAAGTAAGAAAAATAATATTGTTGGTATAAGCGAAGAGAAATATAGTTATGCTTAGTGCCGTTGAGCATTATGGGAATGTAATTTGAAACGTTCGCTTTTTGTGAACTGAACAGGTTTGTCAGGGCCTACCAACTTGAACACTGCCCCCTTGTCCTCGTGCACACTGCAGAGGTAGGCTATCATCCAACCAATACGCGGAGGTGAAATGGTAAACCCCATTTCTACCTATCACCTGTGTGACGTATTAAAAGTCAACCTCCCTTCGCAACGTGAATCAAAACACTATTTAAAACCACTGGAAGTTTTTTTTTTGGGGGGGGGGGAAGGAGAGCCTTCGATTTTTGTGTCATCTGCACGGGTGATTGTTTTAATTAACCTTAGCTCGAGTGCTAACAAGGCTATGCATTGATTTCTTTAGGGTGATTGGTACATTCTTTGTCCAACTGAGTAAGTTTCAATAAATCAATATTATTAAATATATGGCAACTTTGAAGAAAATACTTAATTTAATTACTATTAGCTTAAATGTCGAATGACGGTGGTAAGCATTTTTTGTCCCTAAACTGACAGCTAATAATTATAGTTATGGAGTGGCATATTAAATCCCCTCCCCTTCCCATCCCTTCCCTTCTTGATTTAGTAATGCTTACTAGTATGCATTTCAAAAAAGTTTTACATGAATTAATATGCATATTATTATGTCCTCTTCCGTCACACAATATACAGCAGTTTATTTTCTGATTTTGACACCAAAAGCTGCTAAAATATTATGTGAGTACTGTTCTATGAGGCCAAGCAAACAGTTTCATAAAGTAAGCTTTTGTTTCATAGCTTCTTCAGACCTGCAATGGCTGTAGTGAACGAGAATAAGCTCTGGTGGCTCAGACCAACTTCTGACTACTCTGCAGCTTAGACTGTGCGGGAAGCAGCTAACCATCTTCCCACTGAGGAGAACTTGATACCGTCACCACCTCCATCAAATAGAGAAAACGTAGAGACTTGCCTCCACCGCCTCCACAACATCGAAGTCCAGGACCTACACTGTCACCCCGAGCTACCAGCAATGGCTAGAAACTCCATACCCTTGATGTAGACTTCAACCAGATTATAATGCATGGGGCAGCATGTTTCAACCCAGAATATGTCTCCACAAACATCTGAAGACATTGAACACACTGGCGATACCGGGCAGAAAGTTTTATTCAATCAATTCATAGTCAGTATAAACCAATAATATTTAATGAAACTTTACAACTTTAATCACGTATGGTTCCTGTCAGATCTCCAGCATATTAGATATCAGCAAAAGACGCTTTACTGGGCTTCTGCACTAATGAGCAGCAGAAGTCTTGCACCTTGTGCAATGCTACCAAAGGGGATGCACTAAACGAGGCCTTTACATATCTTTAAAAATTCCTTCCCAAACCAAGCTTAAAAATGTATGGTATTACACCAACGTCGTTCCCTTCCCGCCATTGTTTACTTGTACATATCTTCTACAAACAATTATATGAAAAGTTTATTTTTATATCTATTTGAACATAAACCTTGGCGAAAATGGTTTCATTACAACGTCTTTGTAGGTACAAGAGAATAAACAATATAGTAGGCTAAAGAGATCGTCATTGTTAGATGAACATGAAAATTCGTTCTGTTTGTACGGCCAGGAGGGAAGAAAATCAAATAACGACTACCTATTGGAGAAAAGTAAATGTACTGAAAAATTCAAAACAATAATAAGCAATGTTTGGGAGATTTTTAACTCTAAATGAATGTAGTTGAGATTTGCGTTTATTTTTAACAACATTTTCTTTTGTGTAGCAAAACACCTTCTGTCTCTTTCAGTTTATTAGTTATACAAAAGTCATCCAAAATTAAGAGGCTATTCCCATGAAATGTAAAATTTAGGATGTACATGTCACTTGTTATAAAAATAATCCCACCCTTTTGGTACTTTAATTAAAATGGTAGAGCCATTTTTATGAAATTAAAAATTTAAAACTCGCACAATGCAAGTGGTAGTTAGAGGTGGAATGGCTTTCATTAACATTTTCGTGTCGCATTCCCAGAAACCGCTGAGCCTTTGGTACCTGATCGCCCTTGTTTTGGAATTATGCTCTTCGTATGTACACAAATGCATCTGTAAATTTTTGTTTTTAGTTTTATTTCCAAAATTAGATACCTTTTTAAGAATCAAGGAGTCGCAAAACGTACACTTTAAGTGAAATCTCAAAATGGAATTTTTGGAATGAATATATCCTCTCTGCCTATTAGGTAGAATAATAGCAATAAAATAACAATAGTGTTTTGGTTCACTCTGCCCGGAAATGAATCCTGGTGTGGAAAGATTTTTGTAAGTTACGTCCTCCAACGTTAGGTCATATCGGACGATGAATGGAATGGGTGAAATGATGCTCAAATGAGCCCTGGGTCCATAGAGCTTGAGTTACCCAACATTCGTCTTTCAGGTTTAGGGAAAGCCCCGGAAAAACCTTATCCAGGTAACTCACCCTGACCGAGATTCGAACTCGGGTCCTCTTGAACGTGAGGCAGACACGCTGCCACCACGCCACCGAGGCGGGCAAATGCCAAGATGCTGACCACATCTTCTCTCCTTATGGGTTGGATGATCGTTCGCCTCTGCCTTTCGTATTTGAGCGTAAGTCCCGCAGTCGGGTTGGCAGCCTGAGGCCCACTTTGGGCTGTTACGCCATGGGCTAAGTTACGCTACCTGAATTCAGATATTAAATGGTGCCTGCATCTTAATTGATTTATATAAATTTAATAAACTTGCTAGGTACTCAAAAGATGCAAGAGCTGAAAGAAAATATGACAGCTCAAAGGAGATGATTCCCAAGAGTTTTGTTAAGTTTTAAACAAGTTTTGACTTTTACCAACTGTAAAATAAATTCAAAAAGAAGTATAAAAATGTGGATTGCGTTAATTCTATCCGAAGGAGAAATGGAGAATGTCTATGATAGGAAGAGAGCTGAATTGTCTCACCTCAGAAGAGGTAATGCCCCAAGAGAGAGAGAGAGAGAGAGAGAGAGAGAGAGAGAGAGAGAGAGAGAGAGAGAGAGAGAGAGAGAGAGAGAGAGAGAGAGAGAGAGAGTGTAACGAAGTGAGGCACATTAATCCTCCTGGACCTACATTATCCAGTGGTGGCACAGCAATCGGAATCCCTCTTAGGAGAATGTAGTACATCAGTATTGAAAACTATGTGTGCCGAGAGAGAAGCATATTAGGTAAAGACACTGCAGTTAGAAAGAGAAAACTAGATACAACTATTTAAAACAAGTAGCGTACCTACATAGCGAAGAGCGAAATAAGTTGTCAGGTAGGAAAATGTACATAAATGTGACTACGTGAAACCCTCTTTCTGCCTATAAGACGTTGATTTTAATGTCATTCATAATTAGAAACATGAGAATGAAACGATAACTTGAATTATTTCCTGATTTAGTTATTTGATCCAAAAATAAAATATTAAGTGGCTGAGGAAAAAAACACATCCATTTTGTAACAAATGCATATAAGCGACAAAAGCAATATCTGAACAAAAGAAATTGCTAAATACAAAGACAGTGCATAAAAATAATGCTTTACATATAGTAATAATAATAGTAATAATAATAATAGTAATAATAATAGTAATAATAATAGTAATAATAATAATAGTAATAATAATAATAATAGTAATAATAATAATAGTAATAATAATAATAATAGTAATAATAATAATAATAGTAATAATAATAATAGTAATAATAATAATAGTAATAATAATAATAATAGTAATAATAATAGTAATAATAATAGTAATAATAGTAATAGTAATAATAGTAATAGTAATAATAGTAATAGTAATAATAGTAATAGTAATAATAGTAATAGTAATAATAGTAATAGTAATAATAGTAATAATAATAGTAATAATAATAATAATAATAATAATAATAATAATAATAATAATAATAATAATAATAATAATAATAATAATAATAATAATAATAATAATAATAATAATAATAATAATAATAATAATAATAATAATACCTAATAACAATATAAAATGTATATAGCATAATATTTAAATGCAGTAGTCCAACAGCTTCACGTTGTCAAAGAAGGGAAATCAACAAGCTAAAAAGAAGATGCATTGTAATTTTATACTTGAAAGTAGAGAAGCGTTTTCGCAGATGATAAAAAGACGAATGCAGTATATATTTTTATGTGTGAGGTCGAGGTATGTATATTATATTGACGCCGAGGCATTGTTATACCGCTAGCGCAAGCTGCAGCCGGCGCGTAAGCGAGCGCTGTACGCTTGCCGAGAGAAAGAGAGAGAATCATGGAAAGAAAGAGAAAGAGGTAGTCTAGAATTTCCCGCTGCATCGTGATTGAGATCAAACGACCGACTGAATTCTAGAACACTGTTTTGAGGTATAAAAGCTGCAGAGGGAGAGTTGCTAGTCAGTTGGGAGTTGTAGTTCTTAATTGAGTGTAAAACTATGTGTGGTCGTGTGGCAGACGACCATGAGAAGTGCATTTGTGTATTTTACGTCATTTCGCTGCTTTAAGGGGGTGTACAAAGCGTGTTTTACTTATAACAAAGAGGATTTTAAAGTATGCAAACTGGACTTCTAATTCTACGAGCATAAAAAGTCACAATATATTGGGTGAGACACTCAGCTAGGTTCTGCTTAATGTATTCTGCCACAACAGCGTTAAAAATCCATATGCTTAATACTTGATTGCTTGTTCAAGTAGCAATGTTGAAGGAGCCCGGAGTACTCGAATACTAGACTACAAGGGAACACAGCGTTAAAACAAAACTAAACTAAAACGAGTGATAAAAAACAATTATATTCTTTGCAAAATTCACTACACGCATATTTAGTTATGCGGGACTATCCAATTTGTGACACCCCAGGAGAAGGAAAGTTGACATTTGAATATATCAAATAGCTCTGTTCCAGGCATTTGTTACCTGATAATGGTTGTGAGGTAGTTGGTTTGTCAGCTCAGAATCAGGTCTTTTTCTCAGAATTATATGTTATTTACTTATTGAAAATGCCATAAATAATCATATATAGAATGAAACTATGTCCAGTAATACCCGTAGAAACTTTATGAACATAACAGAAAGCAGAATGCCTAGCAAAGGGAGACACAATATTTGAGAAAAGGAATTTCAGTGACGTTTACAAAAAGGTCTGCATAGACAGACAATAGAGTACAACGTCTTAAACCAAACTGGCGTCTGTGAGTCCGACTAGACTTGTATTGTAAAAATCCAATACGTGACAGAAACCACAGCCTAGCTTAGAACTAAATGAGGTTTATCTCATATCTATACCATCATGTAAACAGCAAACTTCAAACGCTGAATGGAATAGGGAAACTAAAATATTAAATACCCAATTAGAGTAAAATTAGCAAAGCAAAGCAAATCGGATGAATGATACAAGGATAGGTCAAAAAGTAACGTCTCCGGGTTTTTTTCTCTTTTAATTGCCAAGAAAATGGAATCCAATTTACATAGCTTCAAAACGACAACATTGACGGTTAATTTGTCACTTTTCAATACAATCTCGGTCCTTCTCCACAGTTTTGGTCCACCTTTCAACTAGGGCAATTTCTGCAGTGGTGTAACAGCTGGTCTTGCATTGTCATGCAAAAGAAGAACATCCACCATAGTTTTTGTTGGGCGAACTCGGCGTAGTCGCGCTTTCAGCTTTTTGAGAGTTCTGACGTATTGGACAGAATTTATTGTGCATCCCTGCTCCAAAAAAATCAATCATAAGCACACTCTCTGCATCCCAAAACACTGTCGCCATGACTTTCCCTGCCGACCGCTGAGTTTTGAATTTTTTTTTTCTTCGGTGACGTTGTGTGATGCCATACCATTGTATGGTTCAAAACATTGTATGATTCAGGTTCAAAACATTAACCCACGTGTCGTCTCCAATTTTTACCAGAAACTCCTCTCCCTCCAAACTGAAGCGCTGCAAGTGTTCGGAGACTATTGTTTTCCTTGTTTCTTTGTTTTGGGCGGTTAACATTCTTGCTACCCAACGTGAACAAACTTTTGAGTAACCCAGTTGTTGAACAATCGTCATCACACTACCTTTACTGAGGCAGGTAATGCGACACAATTCACCTGTTGTTACCTGGCGATCACCACGAATGATGTCATCGACTCGCTGAATGTTGCATGGAGTCACTGCAGTCACCGACCGGTCTGCCGCTTCGCTTTTCATCTGCCAATGGTGTTTGCCCTTCAGCTTTGTTACAGCGACGAAAACATCATCTAACAGTGCTGACTTCAACCGTTGCATCACCATACACATTTTTTAGCCTTTCGTGAATGCGAATTGGCGTTTCACCTTCCGCAGTCAAAAATTCAATCACAGAACTGTCTAATACCACTTTCGATGTCAGCCATTTTGCAAGAGAATGCAGTGCTGCCACCTGTTGACTAAGGAAGTTACTACTGCAGGTGATTGGAGAAGAAGGTTTGAGGAATTGCGCCAAATTCAAAGTTTTCACATAACTTACTTATTTAAGGAAAAATAAATAGGAGGCATTACTTTTCGACCCAACATCGTAAAAGCGATATGACCAACCGCAAGTTAAGAAGGACAAATCAGAAGCTTATATGATCTAATGTGGTTTGAATCGACACATCAAAACAAGAAAATATTTTGACTGGTTAAGATATTGCTTGTCATAATCGAGTGAATCACAAGTGTATCAATTAGAGTGAAGTGGGTGTTACATCTCGCAATGAAACACATGCTCTCGTAACAATTTCGCAAATCAAACGACCTGATTCACTGACGTATTGCGAATACAGAAAGTTTCACTCGACAAGTAAATAGAAATTCCTACAGTTGGATACGTCGCAGCATGTCTGCAATACTAGAAGGGTGTCGAAATTTTCCGACATGAACTTGTCCTTTAAAACGAAGAAACAGCGTTTTAAAGAAGCAGTGTCGGGGCACTGACGTACAGAATTTGCTACATAGGCGGTGCCGAGAGTAAGCAAGAAAAGCATTGCTAATAAAACATGATGCTTTAATTGTCTGTCCATAGTTAACTAGGAATACGGTATTCCTAAACATCGCAGTACACCATCATTGACGATATCATTCTGTATCCATAAGTTTCTACACAACCTAAAACGAATCATCGCTCCGCTTCAGTGACATCCACTACACACGTTTTTGTTATTTTGAAGTTTGAAGTATTTAATACACCTGAGTATTAAATACACTTTTATGGTCCTCAAGTATCATAGGGGTGAGAAGATGTTTTTAAGCTGGCAATTACACAACACGAGAACAAACCTAGAGGAAACCGTTAGATTCTGAATATTACCACGTTAGCGACCGGAATGTGCGATTTTTTTTTTTGGGGGGGGGGGGGTAATTTACCTCCTCCAACGTTAAGTCATATCGGACAGTGAATGAATTGAGTAAAATTATGCTCAAATGAGTCCAGGGTCCATGGAGCTTATAGTTACCCGACATTCGTCTTGAAGGATAAGGGAAAACCTCAGAAAAAACTTTATCAAGGTAACTCACCCTGACCGATATTCGAACTCGGGTCTTGAACGTGAGGCAGACATTCTACCATCTACGCTACCCAGGCGGGCAACGAATTGATTAGCTTCCTACAGATTAGTATTTAGAGTAAAATCTTTTCTTATTTGTGTAAAAATGTCTGTCATTTTCGTGCCTGTAGATTTTATCAAGATTGTCATCAATAAGCCTATTAACATCCCGAGAGGTGTCGTTTTAGTTTTCTATTTTTATTTTATTTTTCTTTCCTTTGTAAATAATTTTCGTTAACGAATATGATAACCTGGAAAAATCCTACGGTGGAAATGATTCAGTGCAAAGGGGTAACTGCTACAATCAGTAATATGTCAGTGTACATAAAGCAAAAGGTAAAATGGCTTACTACTCTTTAAGCTTGTGGCTACTCACTCTCTCTCCTACTCTCTCTTTCTCTCTTAACAATGCTTAAGAGCATTTCAGCTAAAGTTACTGCACTTGAAGCTACCGTCTTTATACCTTGTTTATTAACAGACATGATTCAGTATACGAGTACATGGGACCTTTTGGTATAATCTCTACAATTCCTATATGCCATCGCCAGCGTTGTGTAAATGTTATTATTCGTAGCAGAATTTTGTTTGGGAACAGCTTCTTGCAGTTATTCTTTATCGAAATATTTGCCCTTCATACTGTCGAATAAAATATAACCATATGAAGCGAGACCCAGTGAATAAGGTGGGTGTAGAACAATGAACCCAGTGATGTTAACATCGTAATCCTGACTGAGTGGTGTTGGGCTACGCATTTTCCTGCTGAAGGAGCATTGCCTACTAGCATTTTGAATGTCGCCATTGTTGAATTCTGTGTTGAAGTCTTATATGAATGTTGCAGTGCAGCTTTCTGGTGATACTTCATGTGGAAGCCAGTCCATTAGCACTATGTCAAAAAGTATCCCAAAAGATGAAAGTCATCAGGTTACCTGCAGATTGTGCAGCACAAAATTGTTTGGATTGAGGGTTCCCAGTGTTACTATGGCACAAACTGGATTTTCTCATCATGTGTATGTTATTTACACCCTTGTTCTTTTATCCTCCGAAAATATGGATCTTCATTCATTTCTAGTAAGCGACAATTCAATTTCTGTCTCCTTCTTGGCTTGTGAGAAGACACGTGTAACCCAGTGTCATAAATCGTCATAAATAATGCTGTGCGACTAAGGCCTCTCTGACACTTCAGCACATCTAAGTTGTGCGCTACTAATAAGGCATTATCAATTGAAACATAACCTCAATGTTTCTCGATGGCCCTGTTATTTAAGGATGCCTAGTACATTCTTGGGTACATATTTCCTGCTCTTTCATATAAACTCCGCCATCTAGCACATACGTAGTGTACTGGTATCACCTCCTACCTTAGGATGTACCCTTAGCTTACAACCCAATTGTAAATAATATCCCAACATATCTCGTTATTACATGCAACGTATAATGTAAAAACGAAGAAAAAGGAACGATTCTTGGTCAAGAATATGTTGCTCCCTTTTACTTCATACCATTTAATCATAGCATAAATAATAAAAATATTGTACACCACCCAAAAATTCTATATAGAGTTCTAATCATAAGTACATTTAGAGGTCTACTAAATCCAGAAAAATGAGTCATAAAAAGTTTAGCAAGTTTAGCTGTTAGGTTGTAGCTCAAATAGAAAATTGAATGTACATCGAGCTTTATATAAAGTTCAAATATTACCAAAGAACACCACAAATTTTCAAAAAGTCTCCCAAGCACAAAATTCCCCTTACGTTGAAAAATTGTTCGCTGTCTATTTTTTCAAACATATCACCAACTTTTTTAAACTGAAATATCGGAGGTTTAAGAAATGGACAGCAGGCCAATGTACATCTGAAATATAGAATTAGAAGATTTTCATACTAAGGAATTCTATGTAACTATGAAACCAGAGGAGTAATAGTAGTTTAAAAAAATACATTAAAATGTTCATTTTGTCGTAAATCACTTTTCCTGGCTTCATAAATGTGTGTTATATTCCCTGTTCCTGATAGGTATTTCCCATTGTTCAAGCTAAACATTTTAAAACCTTAATATATTTTTTCATTTAACTGCAATGGTCATATCGACGGCCGTTCTCCTTTGGCACATATCGATGATGTTAACTCGTATACGTTGGGTTGCTTTACTTTGTATTTTAATCGTTTAGATTACGCATACATTCACACTCTCATTCATACTTCCAGTCTCTGGGGAAGATGGGGAATCATCTTCCTTGGAGACAATTCCCCAACCGAGCCGGGAATCGAACCCGGAACGCCTTGCACAGCAGGTAGGTGCTTTTCTTTTGCTTTTCTCCTGCCTATATTATGTGCGGGAGTACCACAAGGAAGTGTCTTTGGACCAGTACTGTACCTGTAGTATACAAATTAAATACCACAAAATCAGGAAACAATAGCAACCTTTGCTGATGATACTGCCATTGTGGCTGTTGGAGAAACTGAGGAAGTGGCAGACAATAAACTTCAAATTGTAGTAAAGGAAGTTAATGCCTGGACTAAGTACTGGCGTATTAAAATTGACGAGACGAAATATACTTAATCAGTTTCACAAGTTGAGAAGTAGAAATGTTACCTGTATTTATAAAAAAAACAATTAATTCCTTATGAAAACGAAGCCAAGTACTTGGGCTAAACTAAACTGAAGGTACATATTAAAAGGAAGGAAGAAGAACTTGACATAAAGTATAGAAAAATATATAGGCTGTTGGAAAGAGATTCTCAACTTACTATACATAACAAATTGCTTCTGTATAAGCAGATATTAAAACCAATCTGGATATATGACTTGGAGATCTGGGGCTGCATCAAGAAATTGAATACTAAAATATTACAAAACTTTCAAAACTAAGTACTATGTGGTCATTTTGATGTACCATAGTAAATCAGGAATGACAACATCCATGAAGTTTTAAAAATGGACGCATTAGTGAAGAAATGTGAACCATGGTAATGTGACTTTGTGGGTTCGTGAAATGAAAAGTCCAATTACACCACTCAAAAATGTTCTTTATTTCCACCGACTTACAGTTTAACACTTGCCAATTACACAGTATTACGTGCTGCACACAATTACAATTTACCAGTTGGTCCGTTACAACTTCACTTGTACTCGCGATTACATAAACTCCGATACACATACACAGTTCGTACAGTCTTCCGTTGCACAATCTTTTCGTTCATTAACACGTCACTGACTAACTCTTACACCAAGGACTGCGACTGTCTCCTCACTCACACTCACTAACCAACTGACCAACTGACTCGACTGACTAGCTGCAGCCCTTTTTATAGGCATCTCGCCGACTTCTCGGCTTTTCTAGTTCCCAGGCGACGTTTCCAGATGATGAAAGATTCCCGTAATTTCGAGAACCA
Organism: Mantis religiosa; assembly: GCA_030765055.1. NCBI lineage: Eukaryota > Metazoa > Arthropoda > Insecta > Mantodea > Mantidae > Mantis > Mantis religiosa. The sequence continues at coordinate 98,166,622 of CM060951.1, read as the reverse complement.
GGTGGACAGAAACAGACGGCACACTGATGTTTTTCCTCCGACCACCGCCTGTCACCACTATAAGACAAACGAGGAGGAGGTGTGGCTAACACGAACCTCCCCTGTCTTCCGCTCCCAGCTGCTTCCACAGGGTGTTCCAGCGCTCGCGTTACATTAATGAAGCTTGAAAAGCTACTTCACAGCCATTCAAACCCTGTTGTGCTTCAGCTACTGGATACCAGTGCTATACCAAGAATATTTAAAAGGACAAAGCCCGAAGACTTAGTGCAGTGATGTGTGTTTTGCATGAAAACGGCAAATAGAATTTATTCATTACCAAAATTAAGTGTCCGAGATAAGTTAAACACAACATTATTTAATTAATGTAATTATTTATTTTAAAAATTCATTTATTGGAAACATATTGTCTGCATGTTAGATATGTTCTTGCACAATTTAAGGCACCAAATATATTGCCTCAATTTAATGTGGCAACATGAAAACAAAAAATTACAACAGTGATCTCAACAAACTCAAATATTCATCAATATTTTCTGAAAATATCAGTCAGTGTGAATTAACACTCACTAAAACTGTAATGCTCGTTTTAGAAAGAATAAATAACATGTGCAATACTTGAATGATTGATGCATTACACTAAATCAGAACACAAATTTCTGTAAAGTGTTCGATGCTCTTCTTCAAGTAAATATTCTATCATGGACATCAGATCACGTTTCTTTTCAGTTCTTACTCTGTTAGAAAATCCACTTAGATGTAGCTCAGCCTCTTTAAGGTCATTAACAGTGACTCCTTTTCCTAGAAGTGATATTTGTTTCCATGAACTAGTCTCATTAAATGCATCTCTGATAAAAGCAACACCAGGAAAGCTTGACTTAACACGTATCCAAACTGCAGAACTTATATTCAGATGCTTAGTAGTAATCAACTTATCAGAAGTTTCCTGTAAGTAAAAAAAGTCGTATTCTTCCATATCCAGAACTGTGAAGGGATTACTCAGCTTGGAACACTTTACAGCTTTGTGCCAATCTTTAGGGATGTAACTTTTTGTTACTCTGTTGTTTTTCGATCAGTGCAAAATCCCTATCACAATGCATTAAACTTATCCACTGACAAGAAATTTATGATCTGTTTGACCAAACACCTGGTTAGCAACTAGAAATATGTATAAGAAAATCAGCATCCTGTTCTTGTTCTGAGCAATGTAGTTTTCACTCCAAAGGACCGTACTACTTTTATGAACGAAGTCCATGTTCACCACTTTCGAAAGACGATGCAATTTCATTACCTCCTCTCCCTGCGTATCCTTCATGCCACATACACATGTAAGAGCACCCAGTATTACACAAATGAAAACAAAAATTCAAACAACTAAGCTGGCGTTTATAAAACATTTCAGAATGTTCCAATGTCAGAAGAAATAGAACCTGCTCTAGGTCAAATACTGCACAACTCAGTTTCTCTCTAGGCTCTTGAGATTTGCTTGCATTATTTTTCATTTGTACATAGGCTTTCTCGGTTCTTCTCTGATGCAATTCCATTTGAAACTTATATGCTTGATTTTGGGAGATTTTTGGAGACGTACTCTTTTGTGAAGTTTATCACATACATTAAAGGTGTCACTCCTTGGTCTACGGAATTTCAAATGTTGAAAATCTTGATAAAAACATTTTCGGTAATATTTGTAAGTGTTATCAGGATGCATCTCATTATATGCTTTCAGAAGAATGTTCAAATTTAAATCTGAACTCAAATATTCCTTACTGATTTTGTTACTGACATCACGTGGAAATGAATTGACATGATCCCTAATACACTGCCGTATTAGAAGCTGTAAACTTTGGTCTTTGTGACATGTGCCTGCGTTTGCCATTTATTTGCATACTTATGTGTACGCAATTAATATTGCAACTACATATTCATAGCCACATACAAGTTATTGGAGCAAGCTAGTGTAGGGAAATGTACGCGGGAAATGAATTTGCACTTGACACCATTGTAAAGAAATACCTTCCTTACTTACCAATGGTGCTCTCTTTTGAACAACTTCGTAACCACATTATTCTGTGTTTCACTTAGCGGGTTGGTAGAGATATGCAGGACGCCCTGTAACACCATTGTATAGTAAAATTTTATTTCTTTAAAATTTGGCACTTAGCGTCTTTGTGAGGTTCACTCTTTAATTTATAAATAAAACATATAGGAAGGATTTCCTTAAAGTTGGGTAAAATACAATCTATTATATCGTAATATATGCTTAGATACCTAAGTTGCATATCACATACCTACAACAAAGTGTGTATTAAAGGTATTCCGGAATGTTATAATAATTTACAAAAAGCAGAAAAAGAAAACGTATCGAGCAATAGTCAGCAGAATCGAAAGGAAGTAGATATACTGGAAACAAAATATTATGCCAGTTTTTGAGGGGGATACGGATAGCATTTTATGAAGGGCGCTAGTATGGATAGAGGCATGTTTCAACGTATTACATAAGTTGGAAAACTTATTCGTAACTGCATGTTGCACTAAGGATACAAAACACCTATAGTTATAAAGGAACAATGCGGAGCTTTATGGTTGAGCTTGCCTCAGAATGGGAATAAAACAATTCGGGCTACGTGTTGAATATCCCTTCCGAGTTACCCCAGCGCAATAAACACCAGACCCTTGGCTCGTAAATCAGGCCAGAGTGGGGTTATCTTGCTGCACCAAGCCTCAGGCGCAGACATCCATCCGTCACATTTCACGTCACGATGAGGGTTCAACTTTGCCAACTATTAAAAGCGCTTCTTATCATCCATCAAAATTACTTCTCCTTCGTGTTATACGAGAACTTTATCTCAAGAACGTTTCCTTGCACATCAGACCTGATTACTGCCAGTAAGTGGTGATTCAAATACCACTCTTCCAGTTTAAGGACCTTCCACACATTTCTCAGCGTTCTCTTGAACAATAGTGACGTTAACGAAAGATTTTACCTTTATTTTTCCCATCCTTACTTCTAGTAGGTAGAAGAATCATTATATTCTACCCAAACTATGTATTTTGAGTCAGCAGCCTTAATCATCCAGACAGATACTTTCAGAACAGTTCCTGCATCAAAAATTCATTTTAAATGGAAAAGAGTTACCTATTCTTCTTTTTTCTTTTTGCATAGACTCTGCTATACAGCTTTATTAAAACACTACATGTTTGAGATATTTGCTTAATAAATGAAGTGAATAAGTTAATCTTTCTATGGACTGTGAAGTTGTCTTCACGCTGAAGGCATTTTGAATACTTTTAATTAAAAATAAAAAAGACAAAAACTAATTTATCAAAAACATTCTCTTACATCTCCACTGATAGACTTTTTAAACCTCCTTCTTCTAAAATAAAAATGTGTCCCTTTATTGGCGGGCATATCTTCAAATTACTTCGCAATATGCCATTGTCATTAATGCGAGGGTGGGTCAAAAGTAATGCCTCCTATTTTTTTTCTCTTTTAATTGCCAAGAAAATTGAATCCAATTTACATAGCCTGAAAACCACAATATTCACGATTAATTTGTCACTATTCAATATAATCTCCGTCCTTTTCCACAGTTTTGGTCCACCGTTTAACTAGGGCATGTATTCCAGTATGGCAAAACACACGGTCTTGCTTCCTAAGCCATTGACGCACGGACGTTTTCACAGCCTCCTCATCTTCAAAATGAATCCCACTATGAGCTTCCTTTAGTGGCCCGAACAGATGGAAGTCTGATGGTGCCAGGTCAGGGCTGTATGGGGCCAGAGGTATGACTTTTCATCCCAATTCCTCAATTTGTGCAGTGGTGTAACGGCTGGTGTGTGGTCTTGCATTGTCATGCAAAAGAACATCAGCCATAGTTTTTGTTGGGCGAACTCGGCGAAGACGTGCTTTCAGCGTTTTGAGAGTTCTGTCTCATTTGACAGAATTTATTGTGCATCCCTGCTCCAAAAAATCAATCATAAGCACACTCTCTGCATTTCAAAACACTGTCTCCATGACTTTCCCTGCCGACCGCTGAGTTTTGAATATTTTTTTCTTCGGTGACGTTGTGTGATGCCATTCCATTGACTGCCTCTTTGATTCAGGTTCAAAAAAATTAACCCACGTTACGTCTCCAGTAACAGTTTTTTCCAGAAACTCCTCTCCCTCCAAATTGAAACGCTGCAAGTGTTCGGAGGCTATTTCTTTCCTTGTTTCTTTGTTTTGGGCGGTTAACATTCTTGGTACCCAACGTGAACAAACTTTTGAGTAACCCAGTTGCTGAATAATCGTCATCACACTGCCTTTACTGAGGGAGGTAATGCGACACAATTCACCTGTTGTTACCCGGCGATCACCACGAATGATGTCATCGACTCGCTGAATGTTGCATGGAGTCACGGCAGTCACCGGCCTTCCACTTCGCTTTCCATCTGCCAATGGTGTTTGCCCTGCAGCTTCCTTACAGTGACGAACTATAACAGTGCTGACATCCACCGTTGCATCACCATACACATGTTTTACCCTTTCGTGAATGCGAATTGGCGTTTCACCTTCCGCAGTCAAAAATTCAATCATAGAACACTGTCTAATACCAATGTCGATGTCAGCCATTTTGCAAGAGGATTCAGTGCTCTCACCTGTTGACTTAGGAAGATACTACTGCAGAGGATTGGAGAAGCTTTGAGGAATTGCGCCAAATTCAAAGTTTTCACATAACTTACTTCTTTAAGGGAAAAAATAGGAGGCATTACTTTTTGACCCACCGTCGTACAATATATCCCTTTCTGACTTATGTTTGTCCCGGTATCTGGGGTTTCGCTATTCAATTTGGGATTTTGCAAGCAACAGTTTGAATGCACAGAGAACATTCCGTATCTGTACAGCATGTTAACAGATACATATTCGACATATGTTTCATCCAACAGTCCGTCCGGCTTAAATGAATATAATCAGTAATTGACTTTTTGAGTGGAGGAGCTACTAACCCCTCACACAAACCCTAACCTGAAATGCAAGGGTTTACTATCAGGGTATCCATCCCCTAGGAGAATTGTCTTCACTATGACTGAGTCTCGAATTATTGGAGTGAATCATGGATGATAATAGAATTGTGCAAGCTAATTAATGAAGTGCGATTTTAAAGGAAGGTGAAAGTTTGTACCAGGAGGGATAAAATAACAAATGAGAGTATATGGAAAGAGCTAAAATATTTTAGTTAAATGAGAAACAATGCAGAAAAAAAATTGAAAGAGCATATCTTCAGAACAGATAATAGAAGATTACCACGGATCACATAATTACAAGGCTAGGGGAAAGAGCAGCTTTGGACTCCCTAGAAAAAGGTGGGACTAATTGAATGAGGATGGAACTGGCTTTTAGCCAAATCCCTAGAAGTTAGAAGAATAAAAAGAATAAGTTTAATCGAAATTTCCCAGTTTTGTACAAAATATGCAGAAACAGATAAGTAGTGACTGGCCAGGATATATTACAAATGAACGCAAGAGTGACTCTGCCACCCAGTACGAGGCAATCACCATCGATTGGCTCTATTCCGTGGGGTTTTCTATTAGTGGTGGCACCTACTTTATATACCACGTCCCTTAACTTGCACCAGAATGAAGCTGGAGTACCACTTATACACGCCAAGCTTTACGGGAAGATTACCGAAAACCTAAGTATGTCGGTGCCTAGTCAGTGTCTACCAGTTCTCCAGATTGGTGCCATAGAATATTAAGCGACTCATAACCCTCCTGGACATCGGCCATATACCCAATTTCCCTTGGATATCGAGAAACACCTCTCCTTTGAGTGCAACCCAATTAAAGCAACTCCGTTCTGGAAGGAACTGGGATGTTCGCTCACCGTATGTCCTTACGGTGACGTGAGAAGTACCGCGAGCGCTAGGGATCAGCCGATTTCGCACCACACAACTTAAACTCCCTATAAAACCCTAAGGCCATGCCGTGGCTCAGTGGTTAGACCGCTTGGCTCTCACCAAGGCGGCCCGGGTTCTATCCCAGGCGACCGCAAAGTGAGATTTGTAGTGGACAACACGACGCTGGGGCGGGTTTTCTCCGAGACCTCCGGTTTCCCCCGCCATCTCATTCCACCGGTGCTCCATCTTCATCTCATGCATCATCAGTGTCACCGCCTGCGGTGCCGTATGTAGTAAAAGCGGGCGTTAAACACTACACATTTCATTGTAAAAACCTAGCATTTTACCCAAAGTAGAGAATCTTTTGTGCTTACCAGCTCCAGGAGAAAGAGATAAATGAGGAAGGCGAACCGAAGCGCACAGAGGTCCTGGCTTCATGACCCACTCATATCGGAGGCTTTCTCAAAGATTTCTTCTGGTGAAACCGGGGAGAACTAACCCACCTGAGGCGGTGCAGACTGCGCTACCTTCTAATAGGGCAAAGAAAAACTCTCCAACGGTCAAACGTCTGTACTATCTGTATCACACCGACCTGCACTGCACACCAGAAACATGAAAAGTAATCAAAATAATAAGAAGTAAGAAAAAGTAAATTCCACGATTCGCCAAGGCAGCAGGAATGAAAGCATAGAAAACCCCGTTTGGAGGGGCTGGTTCCAGTAATACCTATAGAACCAGGACATTGCAAACACGATGCATGCAAATTATCGCCTGTTAGGAAATTATTTAAATTGTATTATTTACTTCGTCACTTGAAGTGTATTTTCATCTGCTTATAGTCCGATTCTTACTGCTATCCTAATCCCTTAATAATCATATCAATTTACTTGTTAAGAAGCACTTGTTCCTTGTACATCTAATATATCATATAAGGTCATAATTTCTAGCACAGCATCACGGGGCAAGTTCCATTGGTTCCTAGATCGAATTGGGTATATTTTGAACGTTTCTCTTTGCGAACATGACTAACTAGTACACTGAAAGACACACACACACACACACACACACACACACACACACACACACACACACACACACACACACACATACGCATACATCTGTGTGTTTGTGTGCGTGTGTATGAGAGAGAGATCATTGTGTTGATCATTGTGTTCCCAATGTGTCAATGTGGGAATTTTCACACATGCTGCTATCTGTGATTCCTGCAATACACGACATTCTAGAAGGTCAGCCAAAATTAAAAGTCCAGTGACGTGTTCCAATGTTCCACTTCAATCTATCCAGTACCCCTGCAGATTATTTTTCACTACAGTCCAAAATCCTGTGATAGTGTAAACGTGACCACCTTGTTGCCCGCCTCGGTAGCGTAGATGGTAGCGTGTCTGCCTCACGTTCAAGAGGTCCCGAGCTCGAATCTTGGTCAGGGTGAGTCCTGTATACGGTTTTTCCGGGGTTTTCCTTTATCCTGAAAGATGTATGTCAATTAAATCGAAGCTCTACGGACCCTGGGCCCATTTGAGCATAATTTCACTCATTCCATTCATCGTCCGATATGACTTAAGGGTATGTATGACTGAAATTTCATGAAAATCGTGAAAATAACGACTTTTTTATTTTAATTCTATAAAATAATTTAGACATTCCCGAATGTGAAAAATGCATAATTTGCCTCCGAACGCCATTTTCAAATGCTTATTTAAATGTCGGTGGCCTTTAAACTCTGTCAGAGTCACGCCCTCTTTTGCATACATCCACATTCTTTGTCTGTTTTCCGTTCTTAAATTTTCAATTCAAGAAAAGAAAAATAAGGATTTCAGACAAAATAGTTCCTAAAATGTTGCCAATATATCAGAGGCTGGCTTCTACAACATTACTAGAGAGGTGCAAAACAGGAAAAACACAGAATGCCAATGAATCTTTGCATCATGTCATATGGAATAAGTGCCCAAAGGAAGTTTTCATATCAAAACAAAAATTGGATCTTGCTGTTATTAAAAGCATCAGTGAGTTTAACATGGGTAGTCTTAAGTCATTGGAGCTGCAGCGAAATATCAGAGGTGAAAGTGTAGTAGACTCAGCAAGGAAAACTTCAGTGCAGCGAGATCAGACTCGTATCCTGCAAAGCAAGAAGCGAAGTTGTGCAGAAGAAAAGGAACATCTAAAGAAGAAACAGGTGGAAAAATCAGCAACAGAGGAGAGAAAAAAGAAATCTGAGGGTCCAACCTATCAGCCTGGTGGATTTTAATGTGAGTTATGCAATCAAATCTTTAATCGCTGTTTTCTAAATGTTCATATTTTCAGCATTTTTCTTCCTGTAAAATGCTCCTTGCGATGCAGTTTTTGTACTACATTCATGAAATTTCCTACACAGGTTCAGAAAATCATGAGGAATAGAAATTGGCCTAGTTTTTATTGTGAAATGTATATAAGCATATATATTTTTTTATTCAAACACAAAACTTACAGTTTTTTAGACAAAAAAAGAATATTTGTAAATTAAAAATTTTTTGTGACCTAAACTAAAGGAGACACAGAAAAACCCAGAGCAATTTCAAAAAGTATGTGTATTAGGAACATAGGGTTAAAATATTAGACCAAAATTCAAAATATTTTGTCGCAAGGGACTTTTTTAGTGACGTAACAAAAAACATACAAAATTTATCATAATTTCTAAACTGCTGCAGAAAAATGGTTTAAATTTAGGTTGTAACATGTTTACGTTACACCTATGGTGTAAATTTGAAAAAGCTAGCATTATTAGTTCAGAATTTGAAAATTTCAGTCATACATACCCTTAACGTTGGAGGACGTAAGTTAATTAAACAAAACACCATGTTGGTACAAGCGGTGACTTCTACGTCACAAAGTACACATTTATCAGGAAAAATGTGTATGGCTTTCCAAATAATGCTAATAACTATATATTCAAATGGGAAAGATCATAATAAACCTCAAAACGACACCCATTATCCAACATTATTCCGCCGACAGTTAAGACTGTCTTGTTGACATTAAATTGGGTTTCTAGTGCCCAGTGAACGCCAACTATTGGGGATTCACCATAAATTTGAATTGTGTCTTATAACTTTCATCACAAGCAACTTTCATTCTCATTCACTATATGCTAAAACCTTTAATAAAACTTGATTCCACGATTAGGATTGTTCTCAATCTATCCATGCAATAACCTTGGTACACACACTTTCCACTTAGCGGCTTTCAGAGAGCGTTGTAAGTTCGCAAACAACCCTCTTTCCTGAGAAAACCAGCAGTTATACGAACCTCATTGCATATTTTTCTAAGATGGTAGCCGAAGAAGCAAATCTCGTACCTGTACATAGTCCTCCGAATCATCCCTTGTGCATACTATAAATAATCTATTCATCTCAAACTTATTATCAAGCCTATCATTGTCAAGCTGTTGAAGATTCTGCTGCAAACTGAGGTCTTCGGGCACGCTACTCGTAAATACCAGCGACATTTGCAAACTTAAAAGCCCACTTTAAAAGGAATTTCCCTCCTTTAAGGTTAAGAATGCCTTTACCATTTTGGTTCATTAACATTGTGACATCTATTGGGACAATATTATCTTACATGATCCACACAATAATTTAATGCATATTTAATGATCTCTAACAGTTTATTCCTTTTCTTTAAAAACTACCGAATTTGAAGAAAATATCCTTCGTTTTTAGTTCCTCTTAACATTTATCTACAGTACAGGTATCCGTATAGATACATCGCCCAAAATTTGTTATCTATATTACCGGTAACATATTTGACGTTTCCTATATCTAAAATGTAGTATTTTATGAACACTTCTTGTGTATTTCAATTTGTTACATATAATTCAGAATTAAAATTTGGGACAAATACCATACTTGGTATTAAAGTTTTGAAACTTCAGAAATGCGAGAGAAATGCACCTAAATTATACTTTATAAGAAAAGCATTAGATTTATGACAAATATATAACGTATGACATATATTTTACATTTTCCACAAGGAGTCTGTGGAATTATCTTCATTGTGAACACGTTTTATGTAACTGGTAAACCATAAGATATGCACAACAGTTAACTTGGAGAAAAGTATTGATAATTTCTTTCCATTTCGTCGGCCCATCTATTGGTCCCCAAGAATATCACCTGCCGCTGAGTACGTACGGCTACGGGAAATGGACCACTTGTCTCCGCAGCGCAAAATCCCCAATGCACCTTAGTGCACCGGGGGACCATATAAATAATTAGGCAGCAATAATAAGTACTTGAGTTAACCTCCTCGGTTCAGACGGTAACAATTAACATTAAATTAATAAGCCATTTACTTTAGGGTCCGTACTACATTCGCAGCGCTACCTCACTTAACTACGTGTAATCTTTTGACGAATTTCTGTAACACAATTCTTTCAGATCCGCAAAGACTTATCTTTTTTCTACAATTGTTTTACATGTATGAAATGTTATTTAATTAATCTTGGTTACGCTCAGAAACGAAAAAAGACATGTTATAAGTAGGATTAAAGGGATGCTATTCCTTAGGGATTTTGGGGGAATTTAGATTTTGCTTTCTTTTCCTTTCCTTTTACTTAAGTCTATAATTTGAGGCTGCCGGATTCATCTGAGGCACATTAATATCATTCAAGTATTAAGGCAACTCTCTCAATTCTCTTCCAACAGACATGGTAAGGTTGCAACTGTTTTGTAGTGAGTTGATTCTCAGTTCGTTGTTACAGGTGATCAAGTACAAGTGGAAGAAAGCTGAACTTTGGTGATTTTTGAAAACAGAGTTTGTGTGTACACATATTCTGTAAAATGACTTCTAAAAATAACACCTTATCAGCTTAATTCTGTGATTCGTTTTGAAGAATGTCAGAGCCAATGTAACAATCAAACAGATCGATGATGTAATGTAGAACTTGTATTATGAGCTGATGTGTATTCATTGTTTTATCTACTTATTCTTCATCAAACTACTTTTCAAAAAATCCTTCTTCTATCTACTCCACGCTAATCAAGACAAACTATATAAAATGTTATATTATTTCTTTCCTTGTACACAAAATGGAAATTGGAGAATACCCAGTGATAATCAAATCCTTTAAGAAGTGTCAGTTGCTATGTGATTACTTTAAAATTCTATTCTCGAATCGGGGAAGAAAAATAAAGAAACACTACTACCTCTTTGAGAAATGATTATTCATTTCAATCCAATAACAAGAAATATCTAAAAAATTATTGCCTCTGAAAGAGAAGCTTCTTTCTATAGTCGAGATCTACATTTTTATTGTATTATTTTATCTTATTGTTCACCAGTTGCATCAAATGCCTTCAAAATTAAAATATCTTAAGCAACTATTCCCAAAAAATTTGAGATATAGTTATGTATATTTCTTTGTCAAGAAAATATGTTGAAATTGTGAGTTGTAATAAAAAAAGTCATTATAGCTATTTTTGAGAAAAATGAACATTAGGCTAGTTTGGAATTGTATCTTTTTTTTTTTTTTTTTTTTTTTTTTTTGAATGGCACTGAACTGAAATACCACGTTTGGTATTGAACCGATTACTAATTTTCAGTTATGCTGTTCACATACAGCATTCAGACGCAGGCACGCGCACACTCTACCCTCACTCACCGCGGGTGTGGGGATCACCGAGTTGTTTTCTAAAACTGTTTTATAGGAGCCAGAAAGTCTCAAAACATGTGCTTACGATGATATGTCAATATCAAATTTTTGGGTGAAAACCAATACCTTCTCTTTCTATTATGTACATGTTAGAAAAAGTAATTAAGCATGCGCGTTGGAGCATGTTCTAGCTTAGAGTCATGAGCGGCCAAGACTGCTAACTCGATTTCCAAATACCGATCGACAAAGGCAAGTGAACCGGACACTGGTTCCTCCTGACACAGGTGATTGCTATTAATCAGAGCTTTGGAGTACTGTGCTATACATGCAGTGCCTGAAGTTACAGCATTGGTCTGTGAAGGATCTAAAAGTGCTGTTTTGTAAATATATGTTAATCAGGGAAGCGACTTACAGATGGATTTTCTCACTCCCTATACAGAGAAATTTAACAACACATATGAATTTTAACAATTACCAACATATGTATGCATGTGTATACCAGGTGGCCCACGAAAGCAATCCTCAGTAGTTTTATGTTTCCCATATACTTTAGTGTAAAAAGGTTCGCTTCTGTTTGCTGCTGTTCAAAGCTAAGTTTCACTGAGCGGTGCTGCTATCTGCGGGCGTTTTCTCCTGGTTTCGCTCTGATGAGATCGAATGGCCGTCTGTAGTTCGAGTCGTCTTACAATCAAACAGGTAGCAACCGCAATGCACTTAAGTGAAGAGCACACAAATAGAATTGAAATATAAATTGCTTAACGCCCACTTTTACTACATGCGGCACCGCAGACGGTGACACTGATAATACATGAGGTGAAGATGGGGCACTGGTGGAATGAGATGTCGGGAGAAGCCGGAGATACCGGAGAAAACCCGCCCCAGTGCCGGGTTGTCCACCACAGATCTCACTTTGCGGTCGCCTGGGTCAAACCCTAGCCACCGTGGTGAAAGCCGAGCGGTCTAACCACTCATCCACACCGCAGTCCGAATAGTCCACAGATATGATTTATAGAGAAACGCATTGCAATGCACCTGAGGCTCGAAGGCTGAATTCACAAAATTTTCCAACGATGTCTAAATTCTGCAATTTTTAGACGTACAGAGATGCATTTAAGAACCGAGGGATCTTTCCAAGTATATCGTATAGTGGAAAGAGCAATCTGCGACTCTCCTGATGTTTCCCGAAACGTTATTGAATATTTTGAAGCAAATCCCAGGTAAAGCATAGCTTACAGTAAAATTATGCCTATGTTCAATATAGTATTAATAAAAATGTTATCGTGCTATTTCATTTTAATTTGCATTATAATGTGATCATTATTAATATTATGAAAGCCATTAGTTTCCATCCATTAATACCTATCTACTGCTCATCGTACTTAGGACAAAGAAGAGTGCCGCAGACTGGGAGTATCGAGGTCTTCTGAAGGAAAGAAAACGACATCCAGTTTAGGTGCAACTACACAAATACCTATAAGGAAACGATTTCCAAAATTGGGTATTGTTCTGCAAACGTCTCATAAATAAAAATGACGTAAATACGGATTTCACCAGGAAGATTTTGTGGAGAGATGAATGCTATTTCGCCAATGACTCCACTCTAAATAGACATAATCTACATTATGGGCTCTTGAAAATCCTCGCTCTTTACGACCGCATCACTTGCAAACGCACTGGGGTGTTAACAAATGGCATGGCATTCCAGAGCACCACATGGTTAGATTAGTTTATTTGACTCCAAGACTAACTGGTGAACTTTATTTGTAATTACTACAGAATGAGCTGAATCTTGAGTCACTTCAGTTATCTGTGCGGCACTGTTTTCAGCACGATGGTGCACCACCCCATTATTGTAGAGGGGTTACAGATTATCTCAACAAAGTGTAACCCAAATGATGGATAGGTCATGGTGTTTGCATTCATGGTCAGCGTGGTCATCTGATGTAACACAGTTGGATACTTTTTACGGAGATATATCAAAACCAGGGTCTTCGACTTGGAATCAGAAAATTTAGATGTGTTTAAAGAACGAATACGTCAAGCTTGTGCTTCAGTGTGTGCATAAATATTAAGACGTGTCCATGCCAATACTAAGAGACGCTTACATCAATGTATCCAAAAATTTGGGCATGCATTTTAACATTTGTATTAGGAAAAATGCAATAATGAATATTTATCAGTCTACAACATAGCTTTAAAGCCACATTAAATATATTCATTGTATTTATTATTCTTTATTGCATTCATTTAATATTGCTAATAGTGAAGCACAAAATTGTTTATAAATTAGCTGAGAGAAGTTGACATGACTTAAAACAGAAAATAAATATGATTTCTCCCTTGTGCGTATTATTTTGGTGAGGGACAATTATTCTCTTTCACAGAAACCTTTCCCTAGTCCGGGAATCAAACCTCATCGTAGTGAACAAATGTTCTAGCGACGAGCTATGGGTCCAGTATTTATATTAGGTAGGTGTTGGTTTTGATGCTCTGGTCTTAGGTTTAGCAAAGTCTCCTCTCTGTTGGCATTGCGTCTCCTTTGCTGACGTGCTCGGGCAAACCTTTCAGCATCCGCGTTATCCGGGAGTAACTAACTTCAACGAAGAACGACTTTTATATATACATATGTACACTTAATATTCTACGCTGCCAATTTTGCAATACCAGTATCCGTGACTTCCTCACCTGACTAACTCTTTATGAAAAGAATTGTTAGAGGAAGTAAAACAACGTTGAGAGGTTCTACAACTCAAATTAAATGTACTTCGACGAATTTAAACATAAAGTATTAATAAAATTCGTTTATAAGACATAAATAAGCACGGTATAAGTAAGTCTTACAAATTATTGGAACGTAGACTGTTTATTTTGCACTCTTATTTACCTAGCAGCATATACGAAGAGAGAGATTTCTGAAAATCGCTCATTCGTTATCACAAGGCTTTTTAATTCTTAAGCAGTTGCTTTAGGTTAGCTTAATTAAAACCATTAGCAATACAAACAATCTAAATAACAGTGGCTAAGTGTTACTGGCGGCAGATAAAGCAGGATCTGTTGAGTTGCTGAATAACGTCTGCAAACGCCAACAGACGGGACCAGGGATGGGAGTTGCCTTATTGTCACCCGAACGTCGGAACTGCCTATAGAACCGGCCGGCAGTAGGAAAAGACGGGAAGCATTTAGACCACACCTACCCATTTGTCTCGTGTCACTAACTGAAGGGATGATTAGGAGAGCGGCGCAAGCCCTGTACCGTCTCTTTCCCCTCCCACCAGACGTCTCGAAACCTCGGAATAATTGTACGCGCCGCGAAATTTCCAGAAACGGCTATCTTCCCTATATAAGGCCTGTAGTTGGCGAGTCAGCTCAGTTCTTGGCGAGCAGCCGTGAGGAACGCCCAGTGAGGAAACGGACCGGAAGACTGTACGTGCATCGGAGGAGTTGTGCGTAATTGCGAGTGCAGAGTGGACCTGTGACAGACGAACTGGCGAATTGTAATTGTGTGCGCTACGTAATTCTGTGTAATTGGCAAGTGTTTCAACTGTAATTCGGTGGAAATAAAGAACATTTTGAGTTTGTGCAATTGGACTTTTAATTTCACGAACCCACAAAGTTACATTATTCACGATAACTCGGCGTAAATAACATAACTTCACGGTAATTCATTTAATCCTAGCTTTAATATAATTTCTATTCCAAATTATCACAACTGCGGGATTTTATATATCAAAATTAACTAAAATCAACCACGGAAGATCTTTTCAAAAGGGTGTGTTTTGACTATTTCATCCATTTTTATTATAGAATAAATATTAAATAGATGTAGCATTAATTCAAACAAATTTGATAAAATTAATGAAAATCTCATCTATTAAAAGCCAGTGATTGAGTTTAGTTTTCTTTAGAAATCGGCGGATCAGCGCAGGTAGTGGCAATGAATAGGATATGTCAGTGCAGTAGATTAAAAGCGAACAAAACTGCACGATAGTTGTAAAAGGTTACTTGAAACTAAAAAGAACCACTAATGTATGACAGTTTAATTGGACATATCGATTCAGTATGTAGTAATACGATACAAACTATTTTCGTGAAAGAATGACTGGCGTTAACAAACCAAGATATAAAAAGTTTGATGACATTTAAATGGTATGTTCGATATCCTGAAAGCACTAGCCACTTTTTATCGGATATGACAGCGTTTCGCAACCAGTTCAAACACAAATTAAGTGGTATGCAGCAAAACGCTTTTTGTAATTTAGGCTCGTTTGAAATTAATTTGTTTCAAAGGTCCCTAAAAGTTAACAATTTAGAAGCATGGTCTCTTTGGTACATCAGACCATGAAATATTCACTCTCTTGCCTTAATATAATCAGTATTTCCCATGTTATTAAATTTTCATCCTACTGTGTCATTTGAAAGAGAGGAAAGGTTTCCCTGTATGGACCGGATATTGCGAAGTTTGATCTAATTTTGCTCCGACATTGGAAGTTTGATTGAAATGGAAATAAAAATACGTACCAGACACTTTGTATGAGACAGTAATGTGACATTGTGATCGATTTCTGAAGTGAGTTACGTCTCTCTTGCTGCGATATGACACAAATTTTCTGTCGCGACAGAAAGAGGACTAAATTAGGGTTGGCGCTTGCAACCAATATGCGAGAGTACGAAATGCAGTAGGTGTAAAAGTTCTCTTTGAAGTAAACCGTGCTTTGACGTTTGTTGCAGGTATACAACGCAAATATGAACAATTTCATTAATTAACTGCGATAGCATATTACATCAATAACATCGCATTAAGTATAGTTTCATATATGTGCAGTTACTATATAACATAATTACTTTAAATGATACAGTAACAAGATAAAAGGCAAGCAGTGCATGTGCATAAATTAATTTATATAATTTGGTCTGTCCACAAAAATACTCTTACTCAGCTCTGAACTATGATATGCATGCTCAAAGGATTTCTAAATGTGAAAAATAAATATTAATTCTAGAATATCCGCGTATTCTAAACGGATATTTTCAAGGGCGTCTGCTATGGTGTTAGATATGAATCTTATAACCTTCTTTTCATAAGAAATATTGGTTTACTTTCTATTTAGTTCCCTCAAAATAATATTCCATATTCCACGATGAAGTTAAATACGTTCAAATCACTAATTTAAGTATATACAGCCCGCCTCGGTAGTGTGGCGGTAGTGTGTCTGCTTCACGTTCAAGAGGTCCCGAGTTCGAATCTCGGTCAGGGCGAGTTACTTGGATAACATTTTTTCCGGGATTTTCCCTTATCCTGAAAAACGAATGTCGGGTAACTCTAAGCTCTATGGACCCTGGGCTCATTTGAGCATCATTTCACCCATTCCATTCATCGTCCGATATGACAACGTTGGAGGACGTAAATTACAATTATCTTACATTGTCCATTCCTCGGATAGCATAACAGACAGAGCTGAATTTAAGTAAGATATGCTTTATGATCTTTCCAATCTAAATATATGTATAGAAATTTGATGCTGTAATTTCTTCTAATAGTACTTCTTTAATCCCAATTTCTATAGGAGTGTGTGACGTACGATGAGTTATAAACTTAAAAACTTTAATATCTTCTGTTTTATATAGATTTACAGATAATTTGTTAGCTTTAAACCGACATGACATAGGTTGAAAATGTAATTCAATTTGATTATACACTCATTTAAATTTTTACTGGTTATCAGGACAATAGTGTCATCAGCAAACAGCACATTACTTGCAATACACTTTATATAAACTGAGAAGTCGTTTAAGAAACAATAAAATTCATAGAAAAAAACTTAAAAAAACTGCAACATTCACCATTCCAACGCTAAACTTTCTTAGTTCCATAAGCATGTGTACGATGAAACAATCAAAATAGTGAACTCCCTCCCTAATATTCCTAAATGAAAAATTACTAATTTAAGTGTTTTTAAAATTGCTGCTAGCGAGTAACTATGCCCAAAATAATTTTGTTCAGTGCCTGATTATCTGAAGAAATTATTCTTATAAAGTGTAGCTCTGTAAGTAGAATCTAGCTCTCCTGATGAAAAACCATTGCCAATTTATCTTTGATGCCTTTTCGAAAGCTATTTTAATATATGTGTATTCAAAAATGACAACAAATGGTGTGCATTACAAATCCAGTATAAAATATTAAGACGTAAAGTAAAAGTTAGTTCATACAAAAATTAAAAAATGAAACTATGAAATTGGTTTGTATACTAATTTACTAGTCTCCTAACTGCAGGCGTGGAGTGTTTGATTTTGTATCATATATAATTATCTTTGGTTTGATTTTTTCCTAATACAATACAATATGTTTTAGTCTTCAGCATTCAAATATATATGCGAACAGAACGGTAATTGCAATATACTTTGTATAAAGTGAGAGGTTGTTTGTGTATATCAGAAACAATAAAGGCCCTAACCCTGAACCTCTTATATTTTGTAAACTATTAAGGATTATGCACTACACATAGAACACACGCACAGTAAAGCTTGGAAGCCTATAGGAAAGAATCCGCAACAAAGGAGTAGTTTACGTGAACCTCTTGCATATACACGACGAGATTATGTAGGTACACTCTATTCGGATGCAATCATGTCTTCTAACAGCAACGTGTCATACTTTGGCAAGCGCGAGAAAGCATACATAACGTGGTTCAATATTGTGACAAGGGAAAAAAAAAAGGGAATCAAAATTCCTCTGTGTCAAGCAGCAAAATGGGCGGCTACAATGGTAATTTACGTTTATGTAGAATAGATAATTGGCTAACCTTTTTTATGAGACACACCACTCCCAATTGCTCTATTTGTGTCTTCACTTACTATACGTCAGTTTACTACTTTTTCGCTCGTGTGTAAACAAGATAACGAGTGAACACTGCGCTGTGACACTGAATGTAACGTCAACAGTTTGTCATATACATAGTATAAATACATTCCTATTATGTGTTTCAAATGGGAAGAGTTCTCACCTGTAGCCAATCAGATGCGTTAGAGCCTTCACCGTTGCCACCTCGCTATCCCCACTATTTTTATACTTCCCTCTCTATCGCACACCTGCGAGTGTTTTTGGCGCTAACGCAAACTAAATTTTCCAAAGTTTTATAATAATGCAATTGTTGAAATAACAATTACAATACTCTTATATTACACAAATGTTTTAAATATTTAGCTTAAAGTTAGAGTTTATTAATTAAATTAATTGGGAGTCGATTAATGACACTAAACAACACTTACTTTTAAATTTTCCCGGAACTAGTTTCTGAGGCCTTCCCTCTATCTTCAGCCGGACATCGACTGGTTCTCATTGGTGTAGCTGGCAATATTTTGTCATCGGTCTCCTCTGGTGGCGGTTCGAGGAACTTGCTGAACAAATCTTTCTGGGGGATGTCGGAATTGAATACTTTGTTCCTATTTTTTGAAATAAAGATTTGTTCCCATGAAAGATTTGTTCAGCAAGTTCCTCGAACCGCCACCAGAGAAGACCGATGACAAAATATTGCCAGCTACACCAATGAGAACCAGTCGATGTCCGGCTGAAGATAGAGGGAAGGCCTCAGAAACTAGTTCCGGGAAAATTTAAAAGTAAGTGTTGTTAAGTGTCATTAATCGACTCCCAATTAATTTAATTTATACAACACTGTTTTCAACACTTCCATGAAAGGATTTAGAGTTTATTAATTACTTATTTTTCTAATCCAACGAAAATACCAGTGGTGCATCCGTATAGCTGTGAATGTTACTTACGTTAATAGATAATTCGTCATTGTCAATGTCTTCAACGTCCGAGTACTGCAAATTTATGTTCCAAAATCTTGTTAGGTGCTATTTCTTTCCAAAAGTCGTCTTCTTGTAGTTTAACTTATGTCTCACGCAGTTTTCCCAGTCTTGTTGTGTTCCTTGTGAATTTCTTCGTAAATAAGTCGTTCAACGTCTGTCATTTTAAAAATATTATTTCTGTTTGCAACATAATTTGGGCCCACATTAACCCAGTAGTAAGGGGAACGGGAATTTGGATCACGTCTCATTGATCCAACTGATACATTTTTTCATGCAAGAGGAAGTAAATAATGATGCTTGAACTCTTTTAACTAAATAGAGATTACGAACCATTCATAAACAAAGATATAATGTGACCAGACACGTTCTGCCAGACTAGCAAGAAGAGAATTGTTTTTTCTCATCTAATTTAACAAACACCTTAGCTTATTCATCTTTCACCACGTCATGTCAAATGTTTACGTTTCAGTTCTGAGTAATTTCAAATATACACTCACACATACCTGCCAACCAATAATATTCATTACAGTGCTTACGTCGTCATGCGTTGTTAGAATATAATGGTATCTACTTTATTTGTATTAGAAAAACTATTTGAGCTAAAAATATGGGTCTTTTACGGTTATGTTAAATACATTACTCTTTAGTTCCTCATGGATCAGTTTTTGCAAAATCTGAATTTTTCTCTTAGCGCGAATAGTATTTATTAGAGATTGATTAGTTTGCCGCTCGTCACACACCACTCAGCGGGAATGCAATACAACACCGCAGGACTCACCTGGTAGCGCTCAAGGACAAACACATAATAGCAATATAGAGTATGACAAGAACTGATTTTACATATATTTTCTTTTCTTGTTAACTATACTTAAAAGAGTAATGTACACAACGGAGGGCACTACTAAATAATTTTTGCATAAAACGAATTAAGATAGAAGCAGTGCATCAAACAAGTACAAACGTCAATAGTTCACAAAATTATGAAATATAATTTCCTTTAAAAGAATCTTTCAAGTAAACCAAATAAAAACAATGCTCAAGAGCTGTTGTAACAGCTAAATACTCAGGATTTCTAAATAATAAAATAATATAAAGTGCTACAAAATAGCATCTCTTCTCAGAACTGATACACCAATTGCAAAAATCTTCTTGTTCTATATGCAAATGACATTTTAAAAACGTTTGCTCTTTAAACTATGATAATGGGTGTATTTCACATATTTCACTGAACATATTTCACTTTCTTTATTCAGTTTTAGTTCATCTTTAATTGATTCGTATTTATTTCTGCTTTTATGAGTTTATTTTTTTTTTATTTTCCATTTATTTTTTACACCTAAGGTAATGCGCCTATTAGTCCATTTGTGCCATCAATCTACCTCACTTGAGTTCCAGCACCTTACATGGTAGAGACCTTTCAAAAATATCTACTTTACCTTTTTTTAAAGCCACTGAGAGACCTTTCCCATCAAAGAAAAATTAAAAAAATACCTACCTTACGTCAAATATAAATAAATTATTAAAATAAAATTGTCATACCAAATAATAATTGTACAAAGAAGCATGTCAAAGGAGATAAATATAGAATAAAAGAGATAGAAATTAGGAACGCACGTAGAATTAGAAAGCATATAAGTATTTGAATAATTAATATAGGGTGGCACATAGCTTCAGTTCAATGACTTGGAAAAATATGAAGAAATATTTTTGGTAAAACAGTATCAATGAATGATGGAAATGATACATTTGTTTTTGTAACTGTCTGGTATGTTGTCGGAAAGTCTGGATTCACGGGACCGCTTTTTTTAGAATATGACGTAGGAGAAACTAGCAGTAAATTCAGACAAATACGTAATAATGTTACAGACGTTTGTGAATCCTGAACTCAGAGGGTTTGGAACAGATCCAGAGTATGTTTACTTCAAACAAGACGGTGCTATGGTCCATGCGACAAGCAACAGCATGACGTTCTTCAGAAAAAATAATTTAAGTCGGTCATCTCAAGGTTTCAGACGTTGCATGGCCTGACCGCTCACTTGGTCTTAAAAGTTCCCGATTTCTTCTTATGCGACTGTTTAAAATAAATTTTTACTAGATGTTTTGTAACTCTAAAAGCGCTGAAACAAACGATTACTGAAGAAATTGCGGGCATTGATGGAGACTTTCTACATCGTCATTACACACTTTTAGGAATGGCTGAAATGTAATGGAAGCCAACTTGAAGATGTAATTTTCAAGACTTAATTCTATAATATGAGATAAATAAAAGGCATGTTCTGTACTTTCAATTGATATATTTGTTATGTTCCTCTCCTAATTGAATATTAGAATTAAACCTCCAGAACTAGGGAGCTTGCTATGTGCCACTTATATATGAATACCTACAGATCTAGAAAAGAGCGAAATTTATCCACAAAGTTTGTTAACAGAGAGTGGTAATTGGCAACCGGACCATATCTGTAGCTCCGAAAATCCTGTGCGTAGGCTACAGAAGTGGCAAGCAAATAGAAGGGAGGAGAAATGGTGACTGGAGTAAGTCGGGTAGGTAGTAAGAGAAAGAAACAGAGACAACTCGGAATTCCTAAAATAGATCACTTTTTGTCAGAGAGAGGTACATGAATACTGTGTATTCATTTCCGTAAGTCCTCGAAAAGAGCAGAAAATAGAAATGAGCATCACACTCGTATGTTCCAGGAAAAATATAGCATCTGCCTGGCGAAGTAGGTATAACAAGCTAATTGATTCCGAGAAACCTCTTTGCAACTCAGATCTTCAAGAGATCCACTTCACATCGGTCTGAGTGGGATTCGTGCGAACTCTGGCGTAGGTTCCACTTAGATTTTAACAAGGGATACAATATGTAGGTAATTCGGGGAATTGCAAGATAGTCTGAACAACAATAACAACAATAACAACAATAACAACAATAACAATTATTATTACTATTATTATTATTATTATTATTACTATTATTATTATTATTATTATTATTATTATTACTATTATTATTACTATTATTACTATTACTATTATTATTACTATTATTACTATTATTATTATTACTATTATTACTATTATTATTATTACTATTATTACTATTATTATTATTACTATTATTACTATTATTATTATTACTATTATTACTATTATTATTATTACTATTATTACTATTATTATTATTACTATTATTATTACTATTATTACTATTATTATTACTATTATTACTATTATTATTACTATTATTATTACTATTATTATTACTATTATTATTACTATTACTATTATTATTACTATTACTATTATTATTACTATTACTCTTATTATTACTATTACTATTATTATTACTATTACTATTATTATTATTATTACTATTATTATTATTACTATTATTATTACTATTACTATTATTATTACTATTACTATTATTATTACTATTACTATTATTATTACTATTACTATTATTATTACTATCACTATTATTACTATCACTATTATTACTATCACTATTATTATTATCACTATTATTATCACTATTATTATCATTATTATTATCATTATTATTATCATTATTATTATTATTATTATTATTATTATTATTATTATTATTATTATTATTATTATTATTATTATTATTATTATTATTATTATTATTATTATTATTATTATTATTATTATTATTATTATTATTATTATTATTATTATTATTATTATTATTATTATTATTATTATTATTATTATTATTATTATTATTATTATTATTATTATTATTATTATTATTTATATACAAGTGGTTAGGAACAGCATTATTATTACTTCTTTTTAAACTGAATGCACCGAGACAAGCACAAATAACGCGTGGCATTATTGAACTCCCATTACTCAATCTGAGTAGCTAAACAAAACCAGAGCAAGTGAGTGTGTAGGGTTTAAGATCCCGTTTAAAGCTAGGTCATTTGAACCCAAAAACAATGAATCAATTATTTCAGAAAGGCCGTACATCTAGCTGGCATAGTTTTCAGAAAACTAAGAAAAATTGTTTTATAGATTTAAGGAGTTTTTTTTTTTTTTTTTTCGTTTCTTGGTGCCATTTTAGAGATACTGATAATAACTAGCATTGTGACAGATTCTGCTAACATGTGTGTGTGTGTGTGTGTGTGTGTGTCTGTGTGTCTGTGTGTCTGTGTGTGTGTGTGTGTGTGTGTGTGTGTGTGTGTGTGTGTGTGTGTGTGTGTATGTATGTGATTTACGTCCTCCAACGTTGTCATATCGGACGATGAATGGAATAAATGAAATGATGCTCAAATGAGTCCGGGGTCCATGGAGCTTAGAGCTACCCGACATTCGTCTTACAGGATGAGGGAAAATCCCTAACCGAGGTTCGAACTCGGGACTTCTTGAAAGTGAGGCAGACACGCTATCATCAAGCTACCGATGCGGGCACAAATGTTGTGTCTATTTTCTGGTAAAGGCTAAATATTTTAATGGGCATAATGCTGTTCTGAAATAAGCGAGAAATAACAGATCTAGAGCTTTCAAGATATGCAAGATATTGTTTAATGAACATGGAACTTAGTCAGGGCAACGTCTAAAGCACAAATAACTCATGTAAACACATTTTAAAGAATATATAACAAGTGGTTTGTAATTTTCTGCATCTTTTGCTCGCAAAACAGTCAGCCACTGTAAAATAGTATTCCAGAACCCTGAAATATCTTGCACTATGTAAGCAACTTTATCTGGCATCTTATTCACATTAACGCATTGCTTGAACTGTCCTGGATATTGGGCTGTTTTGAAATCATCAAGAACTTATAAGCTTTTGTATGTGGCTATTTGATTGAATATGAAGGCCCTGTCTGCACTCAACGTTAGTTCTATACATAAATGCATATAATTAAAAAATAAAAAAGGTGGACTTAGGGCCTTTCTGAAAAAGCTATTCATTTAGAGGAAAAGCAGTGAAATTTAAGCCAATATAATGGACTCCAGCAGCATGCTGATACAGTCGACATAACGCATCACCGACACTAAAGGAACTACATTAAATTATAAATGTGTGGTGACAGTTGTTATTCACTTTTAAAACTTGAGTAATCAGTCATAGTAATTATGAATTCCTGAGATTGGCCTTGGAGTTTAAAAATAATTAGATATTCAATAAATATATGATCTTAGAAAATATCACAAAGGTTTTATAAAAATTTAGTATTTGATTTAATAACCTAGTATTTATATTGGTAAATAAAATTTTGTGAGAAGAGGCGAACAAGAGTTTCGAAAGAGAAATGGCTTCCATGAGAGTGAACCCAAGTTTTTACATATTGAAACAATTACTTAATATATCAAGCTTATGATTACGGAAAAGCTGTGTAGCATTATGCCAGCACAAGGCATATTTCTTCAGTTGATTGTCCGAAATTTCATGCTATATCGTGTCCTACCTAATTCTACTGCATTAAGTCTGCAGCTGGGTTTCGTAGTGACGCCAAGTTGGATTTGTTTTGCTGTTCAATTTTAAAACGCATGTAGCTCTCCGTCCATATCAATTAACCAGGCAGGTGTCGCCGCCCAATTAACTGAACCCCTGTTGCACGTACAATCAAATATCATGAATATTCCAAACTACCTCTGGAATTTTTTTATCTTTTATTGCGCGCGAGAGCCTACATGTTACTAATTTAGAGCTACCTTCCCATAAAAGCAATTAGAGGTACCAAGGGATGAATTTCTAAACCAAAAAACGCAATTTGCTATTATTTTTATACAGCTGCACAACTTCAATTTATTCTACATAACCAAAATGGTATAGAGGAGCGCTGTTGGCAAGCGAAGTGCTTACAGTACGTTTCGGGTTCTGTTCCCTTACCTAATCCTTGTTTCACATAAGCTTGCCCCGTATCTCATAACAGCCACGTGACCTTATCACCTCTCATTGGATGCTATTGTAGTATAGACTGTTTGTTGTGCGGTAAAAATTAGTTCGTTATTTAGCATGGTGATATATCTTTATATGCTGGAAGAGAATTGTCAAATTTATATTTTCGTAACCGTTTGAATTAAATATATTACGCAACAGATTTGACTTCCTAAAATGCATGTTAATTCCTAAACAAAGAAAAGAGGAGGTTCATTTGCTCTCAAGCACGTGTTTCACATGCACGATAGCACGTGATTTAGTGGTAGTTATGACATATTTGTTTCTATGACTTTTATCACTGTCCTTGTTTTGTACTGGATTAGTCATATATCACCATTCGAATTTGTGTTGTGCCGAGTGCGAGAGCTAAATTATTTTATTGATCGTTTACTGCGCGTGTACTTATTATATGTATAATGGAAGAGTGTACCGCCAGCTTTTCGCTAAAGCATCGCAAGGGAAATCCTTTACAAAGCGGCGAAAAAGAAATTGTGGTGCATGTGTTTAATGCACTCACAGAGATGAATCCGTCTTTGTCAGTGAGAGAAGTAGAAAAACTGTGTTCTGAACTTACAGGTGTGTTAGTTGCGTAGGAACATCGCGACATGAAATTGAGACAACAGGAAAACTTACCACTCCAGGGGCGATATTGCTGTGTGGCGAAGACGTTAAGGACAAACAGATTGTACCAGGATACCAATCGCAAAATATACTACATTGACGAGACTTGGGAGAATGCAGGACACACAAGTATGGCGTGACACAACTTTTAAGACTGAAAGACAAGCATTTTTGCAAGGTATGTGTGCTCGTTGAAAAAATTTCAGTGTAAAAGGCCGAAGGGCTTTCGTTCTAAACTTGTTTCAGTTTCATTGCTCATTCATTCAGTTTCAATATAAACTTGTACTTTTTCATGCCTTCTTATTTGTATGATTTTATCTATCTTCCTGGCAATTATTATGACGTTTACTGCAGCTTTAAATGTGATGGGAAGGCACCACCTATGGCCTATGGCGGGAAAGTATTAGCCAATTAGAGGGAGGGGGAGGGTAGTTGTACGTGGAATGATACATGTCAGCGGGGCAAGGTTATATGAGACAGAGATTGGTGTATTCTATTGTGACCCAGCTTTCCATTTTTCGTATTTTTCTTTATACTGTTGCATCAACCAGATCTTAATTTTAGGATCTAATTATCAGCATGTAAACCATACGTTCATTTGTGTTAAGGGGAAATATCGTGTAGCACCTATAGATGGAGATAACATAATTAAAATTGATCCCTCCTCTATTATTTCAAATATATAAGCTGAAGAAAAATATAAACAGACAAGCTTCGAAAACATCGCTACCAAAATTTCCCTGTCACCACGGTGTAGTTTCTACCAGGTATGTTCTAACCCATCCCCTAACCTTTAGTAAGCATATAGGAAACCTGGCCATGTCAAGCCGGCTTCTGAGATCGATTAGTGGCGATCCGTAGTGCCTTTGTGGAAGGATGTTCAATCAAGCAATTATTGTTTATCCTACAGGACAGCAATTACTGTACAGTATCAACATCTTGGACTCTATGATCAGAGAACTGAAACAAAATGGTTAATAGTAGATATAGCTTTAGCCGGCTCACGGCGTTTTTATGGTACCTGCGTATCAAATAACAGTTCTTAAAATTACCTAGTGCAAGGAAAAACATCCTAACCTCATTTTCCTCTGGCGAGAAAATCCAAAGTTAAGTGTGCAACAAAATAAATGACATCTTTCCTTAGTCTTGAATATGAGTATTTCATTGTATTCATGTAACTTCATTTCGTAATATCTAATTCTTATTTTATGCAAAGTATTTATATGTCTATATCTCTAACAAACATAAAAAAGAAATTAATTGTTCTTTCCCAGTACATATAATCAGTCTGAAAAGTTCAAATCCGGACTATGACATTGAAATTTTCAATGTTTTGAAATGAATGAATGAAATTAATTTTCAATTTAAAATTTTTTGAGTGGAAGAGCTCCCAGAACTCCGTCAGATATTACTGCAATACTTAGCCGACTTTATAAACAACTACTCGGATGATTAGGTACTATACACGTTTTCTTGAGAGTTGGTTTTGCGGTGTAGTGCGTCAGGGGCGGGGGGAAGAGAGCTAACACACTCTTGTTTCTGCAGTGTGCTCAATCTAGAAAAACACAATTCAGCAAAATTGCGTGTAAGGTGTGCGAAGATACGCGCATTAAGTGTGAGATATGTGGACAAATGTAAATTGAACTCGATCCGATAAGCTGTATGCTTGTATGCTTACTATATATGAAACACATAAAATTAGAAAACAAATATTATGACAGCTTAAATACTCACTCATTCGCTTTGTGATTCTTCGATTTCCGATTCCGGTGCGTCCCTTTTATCGCTGGTATCCTCTGAGTGTTGATTTCATCAATTGCATTTTCCATTACACCATCGTTTCTCCAATAATGCATTTCCGGTTCTTTGAGCCTCTTGCAGTCTCCTTCCCAATCCGTCGCGGTTACGGAAGAGAATGCGTCTATAGCAGAATCACTAGTAAAGTTGCGTCCACTGAAAACATTTTTGCCCACGCCATTTCAATTATATTCAGATCACAGTTATACGGAGATAGAGGAATAATAGTGTGTCCTCTTTTGCGAGACATAACATCCACAGCATACATCTTGCTCTTAGGTTTGTTGTAATTTGGTTAGCTAATTAACCTCGACATTACTCAAAATGAAATACGGCGCCCATGGACTCTGCACACAGTAACAAAGAGCGCGCATGAAAGCTTAGCATATTAGCCACTAGATGTCAGAGTGTATAGCACATTTCATGTTTCACGGAGCTAGACGACACCTACCGAATGAGGACTTGGAACACGAGCGCTCAAGAAAACTTGCACACGTAGGGAGTAAACAACTTTTAAATAGTCCAGTTTGTAAATGTTACAGAATTATCAATTTGCATTGAATTGCATTGCCAGTTTTGTATGATTCTAGTACAATAGTGCGTGGTGAACAATATTTCATCGGTTTTGTGCATTTGAATGTGTTATTCACGCAAATTAGTGTTATTTTGTGCATATTACTTTTGTTGGCTTAGTGCCGTATTTTTAGTGAATCTAAGTGAAACTTTAGGATTTCCTATTAATTAAAGAATCGTGTGAAGTGTGATTGGTGTGCCGTTGTGCAGGAAGGGCCAACGTGCACGCATTCATCCCTACAGTAGGATATTGTATTGGGCCAAATTATAAGGACGGTATTTACTGCCATTTTTGTGCTCTCTTTCGTACATGATGTCCTCATGTAACATGGACTTCACACCAACCTCCCCTTGAGACGAAGATGTTCGCACGGCAGCTATGTCCTACTACATTAACGGTGGGAACAGCAGCTGTTTCATGGATCGGGCACTTATAGTTGATCCAAATTTTCCCCTGCATCCTGATCATGTAACCATTCTTCAACTGGAGATGGTAGCCCGGTTGCAGTATGTTCGTGTCGTGCTTAATTTAATGCGGAGGACCACCTTGATTTTAGCTGTAACCAAGGAAACTGGTTTTGTGGACTGTACTCGATAGAGCTGTATTCATAGCACTAGATAAATTTATTGCACACGCTACATTTCTTATGTGAATAATCATGAAAAAGACAACAAAACATTTAATATTTGAGATAAACTAAAACGGTTCTTTCATTGCAACAACAGCTGCACGCAGCCACACAACGAAGCACATCACATGTCTCAACATGTCTGTAACTATAAAGGAAGAAGCCTCTTTTCTTGCGCGCTGGCGAGTCACATGATCAGCTGGCTGCATAACCGGCGCCAAGTGAAATATTCATGCGCCCGCCGGAACAAATGACGATAATGGCGCAAACAAAGTATGTTCAGTTTGCTGAGTAACATATCCCTCAACTCCTTGCAGCGGGCTCTGGGGGTAACAACTCCCAAGTTGCATAAGAAGAGTTTCATAAAATGGTTCTGCACCTTGCTCGTATGGAGCTCATCACTTCCTACCTCACCAAGCACGAACATTCAACAACATCTGAATGGCAACAGGTTCCCACAAAGAAGAGACACCAACCACCTCAATGCAACGACATCACTGAGCACTCACCTACGTCAAATAAATTCTCTCCCCTTGCAACTGCAGCCTCCTCCTCAGTCGTAGATGCCCCTCCTAGCACCGCTCCAGTTAAACGTCCCCGCAGTGCTACAAAGACCTTGCCCACTTCAGTGAAAAACGCTGACTCTACTCCATCAGACACCCCTATCCCCAGGGTGACGAAACCCCCTCCTATCTTCCTTCGTCAGCCAGAAGACGGCAGAAAATTGCACACCTTCGCTAGGTATGACAAAACTATTAACCTCCGTAATATGCGCAACACAGTTGCCATCCTACCTGAGGATCCCACAGCACATCGTGAAGTCCATCGCTGGTTAGAGGATAATCAAATCCCGTTTATCGCTACTCTCCTGCCTGAAGAAAAGCGACTTCAGGTAACCATCAAAGATCTCCCTCAATATATCACTGAAGATGAGGTCAAAGACGAACTCCTTGGTCGAGGACTTCCTATAATCAGTGTCAATCGGGTCCGCAGTATCCGCGGACCCCTCCAGGCCCTCTTTCACACTTCAGAGTAGCTTTACAGAAATCCAGCGAGGCCGAAAAAATCTGCAAGGTAAACAGGAAGTTCTCTGCTGCCGCTACCGTCGAGGCATACAAACCGCCTTTCCGACCTCAACAGTGTTTAAACTGCGGAAGCCTGCAGACTGCCATCTGTTTGTTCTCAAAGTGGGCAAAAAGGTCATCTTCGCAATTCTTGTAGCAAGCTCACAATTACTAAACCCAGCTGTGCTAACTGCGGAGCTGAACACTCATGTCGATACGCCAAATGCCCTGTTTGGCAGGAAGCACGATATGAACTGTAAAGCACCAAGAAGGGAGCCCGAACGATTCCAGTTCATGCTCCTCCCTGTGTACCCAACCCACATGGGCTACCTAAGGAGGCTTTCCACGGTGTCGTTTCGTTTTCCAGGTCTCCCAGCTAGATCCCCAGTGCAATTCCCATCCTACGCGGTAGCCGTCAGGAACGCTTCTGTGCCACCCCCTACCCAATCGCAAGAATGTTAGCTCTTCTATTCACCGTACAACACCTCCACCAACCTCATCTTCTGTTTCTATACCTCCAAGTTCTCCTCAACCACAATTATCAAATACTATTCAACATCGCCTCAAACAGGCCATGCCTGAACCGCTTCCACCAAGAAGGTCGGCATCCTCTAAACCTGCCACTCCACCTCAGTTGTCTTCTACTAACGATCATTCAAATCGACGGAGGATTGCGGACTTTGCAGGCAAGAGCGAGGTAACTGATCGCATTCCTCCGCACTTGCAAATTAAATTTTCAGCTGCTCTGATGGAGGCTCTGCTCACAAGATCGCCACAAACGTCACCAGAAATGGTTATTCAAACAGTCTTCACCTTCTGCAGTTCCAATGGCTACTAGACACCAACGATACATAACATTTCCAGAACTCAAGATCTGCTTCTGGAATGCCAATGGTCTCCGCAGACAATAGGCGGAAGTTTCCAACTTTTTGTCCATGCAGAGGGAGAATATCTTAATGGTGCAGGAAACCCATTTATCACCTCATATAAAATATGGCATTCCAGGAATGTGTTCCTATCGTACTGTTCGAGCCGACGGTAGAGGAGGTACTGTCATATACATTGACAGTGCCATTTAACAGCATCAAATATTTATCCCCTCAACCAGTAATTTGGAGATCACTGGCATCCAAATCGACACCAGCAATGGTCCCCTGCATTTATACTCAGTATAGGCGCCACCGACTCGCCCTACTTCCTTCTGAATTGGATCATCTCTTCTCTCCCCAGTTGCCAAGATTTCTGCGGCAGACTTAAATGCCAAGCACTGCAACTGGAACTCCTCCATTACCAACCACCGTGGGCGCACACTACACAACTTCGTAGCGTCCAGGACTATCTCTGCTACGGCTCCAAACCAACCTACAATTCACTATGGAGATAGGAGACCACCTGACTGGCTTGATCTCGCCCTGGTCCGCAATATGCGGTAGCACCTTACCCTCTTCACAGTTCCTGCTCTATCTCCAGATCATTACCCTTTCCTCCTATCCTTCCCTGGTAATCCCAACTACAAAGCTCCTCGAGGATTCCCACTCCCACGAAAGACCAATTGGGATGAGTTTTCGATACGATTGGAACAAATCAAGCCCCCGCAGCAGCTATATCAAGCTACAGAAGAGATAGACACCATGGTTGAACTTTTCACCTCCCAACTGACTACTGCTATCATGAGCTTTTCCCCAAAATCAAAACCTAGCAGATTGAAGATCGATCATTTACCTCAGACTATCCGTGAAACGATTAAACAAAAGAACAGAATGCTGCGGCGCTTTTTACATAGTCGCTGCCCAGCAGATCGTCGTGAGTTTCGCCGACTTCAGGAGTTGGTCAAACTTCAACTCCAAGAATTTCGCAACGAGTGCTGGGAAAGTTGAATCCAGAGGTTCTACTCCCATTAGCCTTGAACCCGAAGGAACAAGACCCGGGCCTCTTTCAACCAGGGAGTATCCGAGCTGTCCCAAAGGGCGCTCGGCATCCTCCGTGGGGCTTTCCGTAGGGCAAGTCCTAGTTACCTAACAAGCCCCCCATCTGGTCCTAAGGACACAAGACGGGATGAAAGTGGATACGCCACTTACGCGCGTCAGCACTCAAGGTGAAGACTACCGAAATGACCTCGGTGGGGCCGCCTGGTGATCTAGCACACCTTCTACTAGCTTAGCAGGCTAGTACCCGGAAACTTAATGGCTTCCCTCAACTCCGTCCGAAGACGTACCCGATTCCCACGGGTTTCGGGAACACACTGCCCCCTCGAAGCCATCCCAATCCGAACAGCTCCCGAAGGAGGGGCTCGGCTGTTCGGCCCGAGGTTCCTCTAGTAACGTCAGAGGTACCACGAGTGCTAAGGGTCCGCAGCACCCGCACTTTGGCAGCTGAAGGGGACGGATCCCCTCCCCTACGGGAGAGTGCTGGGAAAATAAGGTCTCCTCTCTCTGTGTAGAGGACAACTCCTTTTGGAGCATGACAAAATCCTTACTTCAAATCCCTCACAAAGATCCACCGCTACACCACGGACAGGCAATCGCTCAGTCTGCAAGGGAAAAAGCTGAACTACATGCAACCTTCCTGGAAATGACCTTTACGGCCGCTGATACCCTGGATGTAGATCATATTTACGCAGTCACTCAGGAAGTTCAGGCGTACCTTTCCCAACCCCATGATGTACTACCACCTCCCTCCATCTCCGTAGCTGAAGTGCAATGCCACATCACCAGCCTAAGGCCATTCAAGTCGCCCGGCTTTGACAACATAGTGAACGCGGCGCTAAAGGTTCTACCATTCCCATGGGTTAATGCATTTACCTTTCTCTTTAATGCAGTCCTCAAACTTTGCTACTTCCCAAAGGCCTGGAAGCACGCAAAGGTCATCGCTATCTGCAAACCTGGGAAAGACGGAACGTCCCCGGAGAGCTACAGACCCATCAGTTTGTTTCCAACACTGAGTAAGCTGATGGAAAAACTTATTCTAAGTCGACTAAGGACTATCTTAAATCGACACAATATTGTCAGACCGGAGCAATTCTACTTTCGCTCTCAGCATTCCACTCAACACCAACTACGTCGTCCTTTAACAGGAAGCAGTTCATTTCAGCACTACTCCTAGATATCATCAGAACTTCGACAGTGTATGGCACGAAGGCTTACTCTCCCGTCTCATCACCTACCAAACCCCTTCCTACTTAATACATCTCATTCTCTCCTACCTCACTGACAGAACCTTTGCTGTCTCTCACGACGGAATCTTACCCTCATCCCATCCCATTAGAGCTGGCGTTCCCCAGGGTAGTGTCCTCTCTCGGTACTGACAGGCTGTTAACAGCCATCAGGTTGAAAATTTTGATGATTACAGGAAGAGGTGGGATTATTTTAATGAAGAAATTTTGATGAGGTAGCTTTTTGCTCCTCTTTATTTTGTACAGGATGCCAAACCGCATTTTTGTTTACACCCTGGTGTTTTATTTGATTTAAAACTGGGGTAAATTTTGTAGCCAAACAGCTCATTTGGAGATTTCTGAAATTCAGCTTATGCTGCTGTTTGGATTAACTCCTTTATTACCTCGGGTGCCCGCATGCCATACGGGGTACCGGGAAAAGCCTGACGTGGCGTCTCGTAGCGTCGTAATCTCCTAGAGACCGAAAAGGGCGCTTCTGTGAACTGGAATTTGAGCGTAGAATTTTGTCGCCCGGCGCCTCATTTCGTCCTCCACGTAGGGAGAAGAGAAGCTTCGTGAAGCAACCTCACGGGGAAAGAACGACCCACAGAATAGATGGATCGGAGTCCTCTATTCTGTGCACGCTGAAGGTATGCTATTCAGCTATCTGCAGCCATGCCCCAGATTTCACAGGCGTACTACATGAGTGAGACTTTCAGCGCTCGAAAGAGATATAGCTTTAAGCGGACTGGCATCGAGAACGAAACCCAGCATTGAATACAAAGAGGCAATAGCCCCCTGTACCCGTGTCGATAGTTCTCTGATGTGTCCATGGAAAGTTAGACCTCTATCAAGCTGAACGCCCAGATACTTGATGGAACTTGTCCACTCTATCCTTCGGCCTCTAAAGTAGAAGTTGGGGCAGTCAGCGGGGGTGTGGCGCTTTGTAAAAAGAATGGCGTGGCTTTTGTCCGGATTTACGGACATCCTCTAACGCCTGCACCACTCCTGTGTGAGACGGAGGTGTCTCTGGATTGGGTTGAAGGCTCTGAGTATGTGTCTGTTTTTGCAACGCAACACGTCGTCAGCGTACTGTGACATTTAGACCTGTCGTTGAGTTGGAAAGTCTGCCATGAACACACTAAACTGTGTAGGGGATAGTACAGAGCCTTCGGGGACTAGGTAGTGTCCTGGCACGCACTATCTTCCTTTTATACATCAACAGCCTACCATCTCTGCCACGCTGCTCTCTGTATCTCTTTGCTGACGATACAGCTGTCACCTCCACATCATCAGAGCTCAACCCGTGTACTCGCAGGATTCAACAATATGCTGACCTCCTCACCACCTGGTTCGAACGTTGGCGCTTACGCGTCCACCCACAAAAGAGCCAGCCCATCACCTTCTCTCGCAGATGAATAGCGGATCTTGGAAACTCACGTTAAGTACCTTGGTGTTCTACTCGACATCAAATTGACGTGGAGAGTCCACATTGCATATGTGGCTAATAAAGTTAGCAAAAGAATGGGTATGCTCTACCCTCACTATAACCGACGATCGGTGATGTCTCTGCCTACTAAACTGCTCCTGTATAAGCAAGTACTCCGGCTAGCCATCGCATACGCCAGTGAAATATGGGGAGTAGCAGCCAAGTCTCAACTACACCGCCTCGAAGTTCTACAATCCCGATTCCTCCGCATTGCCAAAGATTCCCCTTGATACTTCCCCAATCTAGTTATCCGACGAGACCTACGTATCCCCACAATAACAGACTACATCCATACCCTTTCACGTTCCTTCTATCAAAATCCCTCCCACAACTTCAACTCCCTCATCCGCGGTCTTAATTGAGTACGACATAGATCCTGGAGAGCGCTACAAACGCGCAAGGCTGCTTCTAGGCACGTAAAATAACACAACTCCAACCTCATCTTCGGCTGCTTATTATCCTTCCTAACAAAACACCCCACTGCCACTAGAGGGCCTAGCCCTGATCTGGCTTGAGACCGAAGATCTGACATTCAGATCTTCAATGTCCAGTCGTGTGTGTTTGTGTGTGCGCGCGCGCACGTAGTAAATGGAAGGTAACGTAATGTGATAAAGGAAGTCATTTTATGAACATCCAAAGCTTTTTGCTAAATTTATTATGTAACTTTTATACGTAAATAGTCCTCTAAACCTTCCCAATGAACAGCTAATGCAATATTTACTTAACTTAAACAGCCATTTTTTATAGTAATACTAAATGAGGTAAGTGGAATACAGGTAAATTAGGTTATACGACTACTGAGATAATTTTCCAATATAATTATGAAAAAAATATAGTTTTGCAGTAAATTCCTCTCTGTAACTCCCCTAAAGTACATCTTGATTATTTGTTTAACTTAAACTATCACTTTTATACAAATTAGATAACAAAACAAAGCACATTAGGTTATATGGGTACTGATAATACTTATAGGTAAAGTCACGTATGGTTTTGAAATTACCGATAAGTTCACTAGCGACGAAGTCGCGAGGGAATTTATCTAAGGAAGTTCAAAACCACGCGTTGCATTTGTAGAGACTATTTCACGAAGAAAAAAATAATAAAACAAGTTATTTGATTCCCTAAATCACATAGGCCTGTTATACATTAGCACATGAGTGAAACTTAACCTCACAAGTCACGGCATATAAAACTTTCAGCTATTTTGACATTTGAAAGTCGCGCTAACAGTTGACGATCGATGAGATGTATAATTCTTTGCCTTTTATCGCTGTTGTGTATGATTTCGTGAATCTGATTGGTCGACTTTAGCACGGTCAATATCGAGGCTAACGAAAGAGATAGGCTTCGGCGCGACAGGGGAACTTTCGTGTGACGTCACACAGGCAGTCTGAGAGAGTGGACAGCGTAGCGCAGAAGTTACATTGTTTTGTTAGTGAACTGAATGATTATGAATAAACAGTATTTCACATATGTTCATCATTCTAGACAATTATACTTTAATTAACATAATTATACAAGCAGTATTATATTAGAAGGGATTTTATGTCTCGGAACTGATTTTTGGTATGCTCGTACTACTAAGCTATATTACGTTTCTTATAATTACTTACGTATTTATAATATATGCCACTTATGTTATTATACTTTTTAGATCTATTAACATAATACTTCAAAGAATAAAGAAATAATGTATAAATGATAAGATACAGTATATCGCTCACCTTCAAATAAAATTTTCAGAAGACATTTTGAATCCCTTTTTCCTAAAAAAAATTACTTATATTTCTCGCACAATAATTTCAGTTTAATTGTTTATCGAATCAGGAACTATGAATGTAAAATGTTAGGATAATACCTAGAAAAAAGGTGAGGTAATTAAATAAACAAATGAGAGTTACATGCAATTACACCACTATATGGAGATATTTATACGTACCAAACATATGAGGTGATCCTTGTATTCTGTCAAACTCCATACTTTAGCATAATTATTTTTACAGATATTAGTGATAAATCCACAGGTTTAACACTGATATATACACTGAGTATATACAAAGTACAGAATGTAATGTAATCCATCAAAAAAGTTTATGGAATAAGTCTTATGATCACAACTAATGCCAAAATTTATGTTTTCAGCTTTTTCACTTTTCTTGTAGTGTCTGAATCACAAGATTTCTCATTGGTCATTTTCACAAAATTACTAATCAATATTTTGTTAACACAAAGAGCAACACTATCCAGTTTCTCAAATAGGGTCTTCTTATGTAAACATTTACATTCAGTACCAGTATTGTGTACATCTGATCTCAGAAGTTTAATTTTACAAATTTTCTGAACTACAGAGAGCTGTTTCCCAGAGGTTAAGAAGTTTTGAGAGTCTCTTGCTAATAATGACATTGTATGCCATGCCAAACCAACAGTGAATACCACTTTGTCTGTGGGTAATGTTAATTTTCCTCTGTCCAAGTCCTTTACAAAGTCATATGAAGAATCCACTTCCACTTGTTTATTTAATTGGAGCCATGAACTGCATATATTACACTTAGATTTACGTAGCACTTGTCTAGATGCAAATCCCCCCAAATATGTCAGTATTGGCACTGTATCATTAGGAATTACTTGCATTTCAAACTCTTCATCCAAAATATCAGAAAAACCATTCAGGTCAATATCATTATCATAATTTTGTTGGGTAGGTAACAGTTCTTTCAAATTTACACTACCATTATGAGCAGCAAACAACACAGTATTTTTAAATCTCAATTTCCTCTCATTTTCCAATACCTGTAAGTAAGTTATATAGTAATTTGCACCACTTAGCTGTCTGTATGATCCAAAACGACCCTCCAAATTATCACTCTGAAATTTGCTTAGCAAAATGTAATCTATGTTGTATTTCTCAAACAGATATGGAATGATTTCCAGGAAAGATTCCAGCGTAGTAATCAAGGACTGAAATGTCTGCGGAGTTAAAGCATTTACTGATGGAACAGACACCCTCCAAATTTTTAGCCAAAGACACATTTTACTTAGAAATTCAAATTGCATATCTCTTTGGCTTTTAATGGCCTCTCTGTATGGATCATTGAATCGTTTCCCTTCGAACACACTTTTAACATTAACTATTTTCCACCAGTTAACAATGATATTTAAGAAATTTGCAGTCTCATCAATATTTTCAGAAACACCAAGATCTTTTGTGACATGTTTCAAGGCCACAATGTTATTGTCATTGAAAATTTTCAATGCCAAGCTCACATTCTGCTTCTGAATTGACGATGGATATAACACTTTGGTGGAAAGTGTGTGCCCATACTTAACTAGGTTTTTCTTTTCTTTTTCATACATCAACTCTAAGTGCCTGTATTGAGCTGAAAGTATATTGGAGTGATGATTGAAATCAGGAAAATATAAGGTCTTATTTGCATTTATTTTGGTCTCCCAATTATTTCTGATACATTTTAAAATGTGGACGGTGTCAAATATAAAGAAAAGCCTTCTTGATGAGTCTAGTGGGTGAGTAATGCTAGGCTGCAAAATTTTATTTGGGGTCATAAGTTCATATGATTTTCTGTTCACAATATTACTGTCTGCAATTAAACTAATAACTGTAAAACCAATTCTTTCCAACATACCCAGAACTTCTATAATGTATGTCTTCAGCTGTTCACTTGTTAAATTGATAACTGGTATAATGGAAACGACATCAACATATTTAGAAAGTAGTGAGGATATCATGAAGACTTGAGCAGTTTTTGCACATTTCTGAGGATCAGTTGCACTACTGCCATAAATACCACCTCCTTTAAATGACAGTTGTGGCTGAATATATATTTCATTCATCACGAGAGATACTAAGTGTTCATGACTTTTTAAATGTTTAAATCTGTTTTCCAAGTAAGAACTACTTTCCAAGGACAATTCATAGAATGAAATTAGTTTCTGCAGTGTACGTGGGTGTGGTAAAATCAACACATCGCATTTTCTTAGTGAATTGTAGGCAGATGATGAATGGACATACAGAGTGGAAGCAAGAATCATGCATTTGTTGCCATAACGCCTGTTATTCTTTGGAGTCTGTGACAGATTTAATTGCTCTACAATAAACTTCATATGCTCATTCTCATCATGGTATGGTAGAGACTGTAGCAGCTGGATAGCAGATTCTATTTTATCTATAACTGTGGGTAATATTTCACCATTTTCAATTTGTGTCATAATACTATCCAAAACATTTAATGAATTCAATTTTTTCACATTAGTAGTACTAGAAGCATTGATGCAAACGTTGTCCAATACAACAGTATAAGTTAAATCTTCTTTGACTGTTATAAAAGAAATGACACAAGGTGTGCCATTGTTTATACCCATTAAACAAATATAAATTGTTCCCTCGTCCTTAATTACTGTCCAATTAGCCTTACTGGAATTGAGTTTTCTTATACCTACAAAAGAAATAATGCTATCTACATTATTTATTAAATCCCTTTCCACGTGCTGTTTATTTGATTGAATACTGTCTCGAAATGCCTGGACCAAATTTTCGTCCTCTTTATCAGCAAGACGTTTTATTTTGGGAATCGTTTTAGAACAGTAAGAGGGTGTATTAGGAAATATTGTTGGTACAGCATTTTCTGTGAGTTTAGGGATTTTTCTTTCATATTCTATCAACTCTCCCTTTGAAGTAGAAATCCTGTCTATTCTTATAAAACACGACTCCTCAAAATACTTTATGCACACAAAAGGATTTTTTTAATTTTGAAAAATCCGTCGGAATATACAGTAGCCAGATCTTATGAAGATTTTCGTCTTTTGGTAGTGAAAATATTGTAGTTTTTTCACTTTCTGTGTCATAATTTGATCTACACCCAAAGACACTACAACGTCGAGGCATTTTTTACAACTCCGAGTACCTAAAAAGGAAAATAATAGTAATAGTAACATTAACTTGTATCCACCATGTTGTTGAACACAGAAGTTATTATTTCGTTTAATAATGGAGATAACTTTTCTGTACGTTTAAACAAAGATAGAACTATGTAATATCACACGTATAATAAAAGAATAAGCAGAATTTACTAAAATAAATGTTTCAATCTAGATTCAAATGAGAAGATGCAATATGGCATCGAAGCCGTTAGAACGTTCCCAGATGTTAACTTACAGCCTACTTGAAAACACTACTAAATACATAAAATTTACGAACAAACTGGAATATGTGTTAACTACATGATAATATAACACTTTTTCACTAACCTGAACCACTAAATATTATTCATTTCACTAGTTAACAAAGTAAAACAAACGTAATATCACACAGACCACACGAACGACATACAGCCCAAAGCCTATACTGTACAGGTTAGGACTGCTGTTATCAGCTGATTCAAACGCACCATAGCCTATCTCTTTCGTTAGCCTCGGGTCAATATAGGATGACGTCATGAGGGAAGTAGTCAATCTAATTATGAAGCTAAAACGGTTCTACATGAAATATCTCTCTATAACAACTAATTGATTTACTTAATCTAATGAACCACTCTGATAGGGTTACTAGAGAATAAAAGAAGTTATGTAAAATTATATTACATTTTAGGGCTTGCCAATGTTATGGCAGCACACAAAGCAGTTTAGTTTAGATGAAATGGCTCTCAAATACTATACCTATGCATTACACCTCCAGAGCACCATTTGATTGATCCGAAATTACGAAAGTTATGGGCATATGAAAAGTTACATCTTGCGCTTTAAGCTTAGTTGTCAAGATACATTTTCAAGAGAATTGAATTTGAATAAAAAATATTTTATTTCAAAATAAAAATCTAAACTAGAATTAGACAACCTATTATTTTTATTGTAATATTATAAGCTATGTTAGTAGGTATGGTGTTACGTGTTAGCAAACAGTAAGAAGGAGCTCGTTTAAAACGAAACAGACTGTCGCAATTACAAATTAGTATAACACTCTTATTAAAGAGCATTTAATACAGCATTTTGATAGTGCCAGAACGTATGGATCTGCAATTCACTTTTTGGTATACGCAAATGGGGGCACTAGAACAGGCAAAAATGGTTTACTTGTATAATTTGAAAGTTTTTGTTTCCTTTATTGGTCCTCTCAAGGCTGAATATGACATTTCATCTAGGCGTGTTATTACATTTGTCACACCTAAGGACATCAATGACGAGAATAGATGCTTGGTAAGGTCATACAAATCTTACTCTTCTAGATGGAAATTTTACAACTAAAGAAAGTTATGCTGAAGATCTACCACCTAAAACAACAGCATACTGGCAATCCTTGATGTTTATTTTCTTCGACAATATAAGCTCTATATCAGAAAGATAGATGTTTTTGCAAATCTACAATACAATGTGTCAAACCCCATGTGAAGATCGTTATTTCTTTATGGAACTCCACTGTGTGATTTACAATCAATTTTTAGCACCAAAGTATAAATCTGTTTTGGTATATGCTTGGCGAAATGCAGGTTATAACACTGATATACCCATTAATCTTCTTCAGATGTAATTAGTGTGGCTTTTGATATTGGACTGTGTGAATAGGAAAGTGATTTGGAATGTAATAACTTGGCATTAATAAGATGTCCACAGGTGCTCACTTCATCAAAACCTCTCTTCCATACTTTGAGGTCTAATATAAGCACTATCAGTTACTAGCATATGTGTTTTGCGCTATTACAAGTAGTTTAAGTACTGAATTTTGGCACACTGACGTATTTGAATTACGTATAATTGAGCTCCTATGATATTGATCTCTTTCTGTTAAAATTTCACTTGCGGTAGAGTGCAACTTCTTGCATGCAAATGTCACATATCACTGTTTTGTTTATGATCGATTGTATGTTTACATAACGTCCGAACCTTCGAGGTCAAAGGTGTCCCTTATCAGTAATTTTATGTAATAAATTAAATTTCTTACTGAAAATTAGGGGCAGTCCATATCGTACTGTTTTCTCATGAAAATATTTTTTCATACCCTCAATACACCGAAACGAAAACACATGCACGCGTTTTGGCTCCGTTGGAAAGGACAAGCGAGTGCTATCACAATAGATAGAACTCCAAAATCATTCCGGCCCTATCCTAAAGGATTAGGCGTTATTCAAGTTTTTTCAAGTTTAATTAACTAGAGCCAACTGAAAAATTCAATTTCATGGCCGAGATTTGAACCACGGATCTCCTGTTTCCGTCCAGTCACTAACCCCTTGAGCTACCATGGTCAACATTCCGACGCGACATTACACTCTCCAATTGACTCATGTTTTCCCGGTAAACCACTGGGAAAATTATTTCATTTCTTCCAGTTAAACTTCAGTGAAAAACTATCGTCCTATTTGATGCGGTTCTGCCCGTTTGAACCTGTTTGAGTGGTCCCTCATTTACTCAACACCTCTTAAGTAACTGGATGGCGGTTTGGGATAAAGAAATGAAGGTACTTGTAGGAAACGGTTTCATTCAGTGTAGCTCAGCATGAGTCTCTTATCAGTGATTCCAGGGATGGGTAACGAGGTCTTGACTATAGTTGGAGTGAAGAGAAACACCTTGTCTTGTAGAGATGCAGTTTTATTATCCTTTATCTCCTGTATGCTCGCCAACGGTGTGCATAATCTGTAGTATGCAGTTTGCTGTGTCTTCTTGCATCTTGTTGTCTTATATCGCACCTGTCCTTACATGCGCGACACTTATGTCCATATGCCTTTAAGTCCATAAGTGTTGTATGTCCATCACACGTGCCACTCCGCCAACGAGAGTTATACGTCTATCACGCGTGCCGTTCTGCCGACGAGTGTCTCTTCATGAAAACGGCGTACTTCAGCCATCTTACTATTTTCCCCCACTTACTCTAATTTTGGAACTTTGCGAAGATCATGTGACTAGTAATTTCTCTCTTATAGGTCATATACAATTGCCACTCTATTTTTTTTACAAGTGCGCTACCCCACCGCGGCGCGTGGGTTGGTTCATCATACCCATCATATTTGCTAAGGCACGCACTCCAATCATCTTCAGTTCATGCCAGAGGATCTACTCCCATTAGTCCTGGACCCGAAGGACCAAAGAACCGGGTCTCCTGCTACCAGGGAGTTACCGAGCTGTCCCAAAAGGGCATCCTGCGCCTCCGAGGCTATTTCCATTGGGCAAGACCTAGAGACTACCAAGCCCCCCCCCCTATCTGGTCCTGTGGACTCAAGACGGAATGGAGGTGGATACGCCACTTAAGCGCGCCAACTCCAAAATGAGAAGGCTACCGATACGACCTCGATGCGGCCGCCTGGTGATCTAGCACACCTGCTACTAGCTATGCTGGCTAGTACGCGGGGATATTAATGACTTCCCTCAACCCCGTCCGGAGACGTACCCGATCTCCCACGGGTATCGGGAACCACTGCCCCCTCGAGTCCAACCCAATCCGAACAAATCCCTATCAGGGAGGAGCTCGAATGTTCGAGCCGAGGTTCCTCTAGTAACGTCAGAGGTACCACGAGCGCTAGGGCTCTGCAGCGCCCGCACCACTGCAGCTGAAGGGGACGGATCCCCTCCCCTACGGGAACTCAAAGCGTCTGTCCAAATCTTATCTTCATTGTGAAGGTTTGCGTCTATTTTCCGTTTCTAAGGATTTTGAGCGGAAGTGGACCCCGCCAAAGCGTCGCCATTCATAGCCTCGGGCAGTATTAAACAAAAGAATGTAGGGTTGGTTTTCCGAGCCTACCAGAAGGTAGGCTACATAGAGCTTCGAAAAATAAATGTTCCTATACACTCTGTTGATCTCCCATGTACTATCATTAAATTTGTATTAGTTATTTATTGATTACTATTATTACTATAATTATGTATATCTAATTTATATTGCTTTATACCTCCTGTCCGTAGTTTTGGCTGATAAGGCCAGTTTCATATTGTACCATTAATTTTGTCAGCTAAATAATAATTTAGTGCAGCTTATTCACAGAAGCATTCCCTTGTGCTTTTAGTAACCAGAAATTACACAAGTTCAAAATCGTAGATGATTAGGTAAAATTAATGAAAGCTAAAATCTGGAATCTCATACAGTAAAAATTATTTGTTCATCT
Organism: Mantis religiosa; assembly: GCA_030765055.1. Classification (NCBI taxonomy): domain Eukaryota; kingdom Metazoa; phylum Arthropoda; class Insecta; order Mantodea; family Mantidae; genus Mantis; species Mantis religiosa. The sequence goes on along the minus strand of CM060951.1, from coordinate 98,122,951 downwards.
CAGGGATTGAGGAAACTGTACAAGTAAGAACTTCAGCTAGGCAATAAAAAACAACCGGTAATTGAATCAAAACCATAGCGTGACAAAGCAAAGCTATACCTCTTAATCACTGGATTCATTCGTTAGTCAAATTGTATTTTAAAACAATTTAAATATATCAAAATTTTAAGTAAGTGACCAAACTATATACGTACATAGCAAAGGAAACCCGAAAGATACCTTTTAGAAATCGATTATAACACAACTAAAAATGAAAAGTCTGATTATAACTAACTTGATATGTAAGTTCAGCCCTTTCTAAGAATGCGACACGAGGATTTTAAAACAATCCTTCCTACACAAACCATTCTTTATATGTGAAATGTTTTGAGGCTTTTATTCTCTCAAATCAGGTTCTAGTGCTTTTATTTGAAATAGCTTGTGCTTAATATATTTGCACGAGTACTAAAACGTCAATCTTCAATTTTCTCTCAGTAGACTGTGGATTCTTCTTTATTTCACTGAGCCTGTAGAATGTCGCATAATTAAGAAGCCTTAAAACACACTGCAGGAAAAATGTGTGCCTCATGAAATTATACAAATACTGTTCAACTGTTTCGTAGTATAAGTTGTACCGAAACTATTCCAATTTGCAGATTCCTACCCAAGTATTGTACAAAACATACGCCTGAAAGTTCTCTATTGTTTCCTCCGTTCATATCAACATGATTTCTAGAGTACACATTTGAATGCCGTTTCTTCATATTGCAAACATTTTAACGTTTATGTTTAAAATTAAGAGCAAAACTTATTAAAAACTTGATCAAACAATTAATTTCACCGTTTTACATTAACTAGCCCCGGATATAGGAGCGGTGCCCACTCAGCATGGTGAGGAAATTGAGGAGCTGCACTAGGTAGCAAACCCTGGTCTAGAAAGAAAACCTTCCATCGGGGGGGGGGGTGCTGTGATGCTGACCACATCTCCTCCCCGTATCGATTGGATGATCGCCCCCTAGCTTATTTGTGCGTGAGGCCGGCAGTAGGATTAGCAGGCTCTGGCCCGCTTGCGGGTTGTTACGCTATGGGTTGCGTTACGTCACGTATAGTTTTCCCGCTAAAGATTGGATAAGAATGAAAAAATCAGGAAATTCTATATAACCCTTTTATGCACCATGGCATTATCTCAAACCTGTGACATTATGATAAAAAGTATATGTTTTTAGGCAAAATACGAGAGCTGTTCAATAATGAATGATCATAATTTTTTACGGTCATAATTTTTCGCAATAAAATTCAATCTTATTATATTCTGTTAGCTTAATCTGAAACAAACACACCGTAGTAGTTTCACTGTTGGTACTCCTGGTTCCCGCCTGTGAGAACCAGGCAAGTTCCGACATATTCAGTATCACCTACCGCTGCAATGGAGGTAACATGTAGTTAAAGTTGATGTTAGAGGAAGATCCGGAGTTCCTTTCAAACGAATCACTGCTGATGAAACTTGGCTACATCATTTTGATCCTGAGAGCAAACAGCAAAGCTCAGCGTGGAAATCCCCTTCATCACCAACCCCCCAAAAAGAAAAAAAGGGTTGCTTCTGCTGGGAAAGTTATGGTCATATCATTCTTTGATATTCATGGAATGGTTTATCAGCATGTTGTACCTACACACACATCAGTAACTGGAAAATACTACAGGGATGTCCTGAAAACATTGCAAGTCCATATCAGGTGCAAAAGACCACATTTCCGAGAAGCAGGCTGGATGCTGCACCACGATAATGTGCTGCCGCATATTGCCAATGTTGTTGGTGAGTATCTTGCAAAAATCAACGTGAAGTGCATCCCTTACTCTCCCTATGGTCCTGGTTTAGCCCCATGTGACTTTTTTCTATTCCCTAACTTGAAGAAACGCCTTCGTGGGAGGCATTATCCCTCATCAGCAACAGTGGTGAAGGACATTGAAATTTTGGCATACCATTCTAATACAATTCACTACTTCCTCTACATTATGAGAACAATGCAAAACTGACCGGAATATGTCAATATTTCTTCATGGATCAGAAATAATTCCATTCCCTTTAGTTGAAAACAGCAAATCGTAGCAATCCTATGGAAACTTCACAAACAAAATGAAACAAATGTGGAAATAGAGCATAGCTCTTTCTGTGCGTCCTTAATTCCATCCCCGCTGCTGTTAAAATAGTGCACTAAAAGGGCGGCTTACGAGTATCGATGTACTCACTGCATTTCCCTCTGGATCTCGTTCGTATATGGAACACAAACATTTCATTTAACATGCTATTTTCATTTGCTAATGACATTCCATTAGCTCTTCAGCTATTCTAAACATCTATAGGGAATTGTACTGTATTCTTTATCTGCTAACTTATCAGTTTGCCGAGGTTCGACATAAAAATAATTCCCATTTGAAGTCTACACAAGATGGATTGCAGTGCTGCAATTCCCATTAATTTGCACAATACAGGGGGTTTATAAAGTGCCAATATATTGGGAAAAACAGGTATTGGTTTCCGAACCACTCAGCACATAGTACCTTAATATCTTCCTCAGTCAGTTCCACATGACCACTGTACAAATTCACATTCAAATTCGAACAACCAAGCTTGTCCTTAACACCTGTCATAGATTTGCGGAAGTAATGTTGAGAACTCATGCAGCCTATGCTACTTCAGAAGGACAATGAATTTAATATTAAATTATATACCAGCTCTACGTAGTCCTACGTAGAAACTTTGAGAGTGACGAGATCCGAAAAAAAAGTGGAGAATTACGTGCGTTGCGATTTTCTACCAGTGCACCTAAGTTGAAACAGTTACCCATGATAAGGATTGGCTCCAACCTGTTTAAAACCAACGTTTCTAAATGGTATCTTGTTACAATTCTCATACTTGACGCAAGAATTGCCTTTTACTGTGGTTTGTACGAAGAAAGTCGATTTCATACCCTTCTTAATTAACACAATTACAATTTTAGCAAAACTTTTTCTTGAATCAGTAGGCATACAGCTAGAAGCTGTTTGTGGAATCGCATTGCTGTGGTCATTTTATAAAGTGGCTGAAAGATACTGTGTTAACACATTACATACGTAATAAGGATTATATTTAGACTAATAATTACAATTGAAAATGCGTTGGTCTCTCAGTCATATTGAACCTAAACACCTCATGTAGTGCCGGTGTGTATGTCTACTTATAATCATTTACCAATCATTTCGTTTGAAGAAATATTTTAGGAATACTTTCCCACCAGTTACAACCTGAGTTATGTTATAGTGAAAATAGTGGGGAATTAAAACTTTTGCAGATCTAATTCTTTAACTCGGCCTTTCTCCTTTACGAGGATCAGCTGATAAGTCCTGGGCCTCAGAATAAAAATACATATAACTTTTTTTCTTTATTTCTCAACGTAATCTCCAGAAAAGCTAATACATTTTGTCATATCGTTTTCTAATTTAATTAGATCATCTCTGTAGTGTAATTTATCATGGTTCTAAAAATAGTTGTTTACCGCTTCAATGACCTCCTCGTTGCTGTAAAATCTTCGTCCTCCAAGATATTTCTTAAGGTTTGGGAACAGCGGTATTCACTAGATGCTAGATCTGGCGAGTAGGGTGGATGTGCCAGCAATTCAAACTTTAATTTGCACATTTTTCCCCATTGTAAAAACTGAGCAATGTGCCGGAGCATTGTGGTGAAGAGACAAGAATTCTCGTCTTTGCCAAATGAAGTCTTCTTCTTTTCCCCCTCATCACTCAAACATAGTCGTAAGCTTGCTTAGTAGTCACCAGTGATACTTTTACCCTTTTCCAAGCAATCAATAAAAAAGTTTCCTATGCATCATAGGAAACCCTCACCGTAACCTTGTTAGCTGACAAAATAGTGATAGCCTTTTTTGGAGTTAGTTCACCTGGCGCAATCCACGGTTTTGACTCTGATTTAATTTCCGGAGTAAAGTAATTTATCCAAGTTTCATTAATGGTAATAAACGGTATAAAATTTCACTGGGAATTTTACGGTAGAGCTCCAAATTCTTAACAGAAAGTATTTCTTTGCAACTTTCGATCAAGTGTCGACAAACGCAGCACCAATCTTGCACAGACCTTGTGAAAGCCCAAAACTTTACTCAAAATATTACATACACATTATTTTAGTATGTGTACAGCCTCTGCTAGTCCTGCGCCATGGCGTAGCGGGCTAAGGCAGCATGCCTTGGTCCCTGGCCACGGAGAGTGGCCTGGGTTCGATCCCACCCATGTGGTAGGGATTTTAGGTCCCGGGTATAGGACCGGTGCCCACTCAGCATCCACTCAGGAAAGTGAGGTGCTTACGCTAGGTAAGCGGCCCTGGTCACGAAAACCAACATTCCGGCTGGGGGATGCCGAGATGCTGACCACATCTCCTCCCCGTATCGGTTGGATGATCGTCAACATCTGGCGTGCGTAAGTGGGCGTGAGGCCGGCAGTCGGGTTGGTATGCCTTGGCCCTCTAAGGGTGTCGCGCCATGGGTTATTTATTACAGCCTCTGCTATTTCAAAAACTTTAATCTGCTGTCTTCCAGTACTAAATGATGAAATTTTTCAATGATATCTGGAGTTGTGACTTCCACAGAGCGTCTAGAGCAAGGCTCATCACTAGTGCTCGTACGCCCCATTTTAAGTTCTGCAACCCACCTTTTAATCATTGTATATGAAGAGCAGAGTCTTTCAATGTACTGACCATTTCCTTCTTGATTTCTTTAGACGTTAAGCCTTTCAAATGGAAATATTTATTCACAGCTGGTTTCTTCCAAATCCTCCGTTTTCGTGAAATCACTAACTATGGATACAAACTAGTCTAGAGTTAAGTATATAATACTATCCGTAAAAATGCCCAGTGGCGCCATCTCTATGTGAGGTCCGGGATTTATCAGCCGACCCTCGTATAACTGAACCTTCGTTGGTCTTCCTAAATATTTCTGTTTTAATCGCTTTATGGCACTTATGCGGATAAAGTTTTGGATATTTTAACCACTTATTTATATTTACTTCTACTCTGTACCACATACACAGTTGATAGAGGATATATTGCATTCCATCCAATACTTTGAATCCAGGATTCATCAGAAATGCGTGTTTTCAGCAACCATAAATCCAAAAAGTATTTTTGAAAACATTTTGTGCGCGTGCAAATGTGTATGTGAAGAGTATAGCTGTAAAACGAAAATTCAGATAAATATCAAACTTGGAATTTATTTTATTATTCTCCATAAATACGATACAAAGGATTTCAAAGAATATACTGTCCTCTTACCTTTCACATGAAATATTTGTGAAATTTTTAACCTTTTCAAAAATGGCTTTAAAGATTTTGATTAAAACACCATATATTAAACACATTAAAATGGCAAAATGTAAACTTTAATTCTCTGAGAATAGCAGTGAAGTCAACTTAATTTGGAAAGAATATTGTATAATTTTATATAAATGGAATACCGTAAACAATGGTCAAAAGCATATTAACAAACAATAAGTTGACCTCTTTAAACACACTAGTTATTTCACATAACATTTTTGTGTAGCACAGGCCATTTCGGAAATATCTCTTATGAATGGTTCAAATTGTTCAATATTTTAGCCTGCTTTTAAAGCCTCATGATTTTCGGGTATTGGGATATTAATGAATTTTAAGGCCATCATATAGCGTTTCATTGGAACATATTTTATTGCTGGTGTTTAAGCAGAAATATTCGGAAAATTTCGTAAATATTTGACTACATTCATTAGCTTTACATCTATAAAAATGTGTAATGTAACTATTTCTGCAAAAAATCCTCTGAAATAAAATTAAGTAGATAGAAAAAATTGTGTTAGTCATATGAGTTTCTTTGCTTTTATAGTAAATTTCTAGTAAAAGATTGTATCAAAGATCATTCATTTTGATCAAGATAAATATATGCAACTATTATCTTATTCCTAATTTTCATGCAGGTACAAGGATCATAATGATCATACGGTGGACTTACCGCTATATTCAAAGTTACAAGAGGTGGTTGGTCACCGATGCCTAAGATTCCATTTTCGTTTCGTGGTTAAGAGATAAAAAATAATGTATTGGGAAAATATAAGGAATATCTTAGAAATTAATTTGGTATAACCTGTGTGTTTTAACGACATACACATTTTTCTCTCATAGTTTATCATATCAGCTATGCAAAAGTCGTTAAGAGAGAAGATGGCCTCTGACGACATTTCCAGAAAATCCAGCATTTTCATTTAATTTGTCTAGAAATACCTGAAGTATTGTATTTTAATAATTTTAATTTTAATAATAATAATAATCATAAGAGCCAATTTTTAAAGGAAAATCCAAATTTTCTAAAAAGGATCCACCTAAAGTCTATCTGAGGTAGTTGGGAGAGAATGTTCGGGGAACCCCAAAACATGTACAGAGGCCGACATAAGTATTCGAACGTAAACATATTTATTAATTAGATTATTTTAAAGCTATGCAGAGTAAGCATTCGTAAATACAACTTATACAAAATAAACTTGAGTCTTTCATTAAACATATAAACTCATAAACATCAACCAAAACTAATTTCCACTACAAGGATAAATAAAACGGTTACTTTACAGAGAGCAGCTAGTATTTAGTTATCATCCCCTTTCTTTCAATTACTGATGATAATCGTTTGGGCATTGTCTGTATGTGTTGTTTAGTGACTGCAGAGCCCATATTTCTCCATTCTGTTAGAAGAAATTCTTTCACATGGTGCTTGCTTCTGCTATGATGCTTCCTTACACGCTCCTCGAGTTCCTTCCAGATGTTCTCTATAGGATCTAAATCTGGAGACTGGGGCGTTGTCTTCAAAGTTGAAGAGTGTTTGTACACGATCCAAAGCCTTGCAGTTTCAGCAGTATGCTTAGGATAATTGTCCTGCTGGAAGTAATAATCATGCCCTGATCCCAGCTTCTCTGCACTCTTTTTAAGATTGTTTTCAAGAATCCTCTTGCATTCAAATTTGTACACGGTCCCATCTGTGAACACCAGTTTCCAAAAGCCAGATGAAACTATACAGCCCCATACCATCACACTACTGCCACCATGTTTCACTGTAGCTACCATGTTCTTAGGTTCCCAGTCTGTATTTGGCAGTTTCCACACTTTCAGACGTTCATCACTCTTGTATAAGCAGAATTTTCTCTTGTCCGACCAGAGAACCTTATCCCAGAATTCTGTTGGCTTCTCTACATGCTGTTTAGCAAATTCTATATACTTTTGCTTATTCATCTTATTAACATATGGTTTATTCCTAGGAGCGCGGGCATTGTACCCAGTACTATTTAAAGCCCATTCAACTGTTCTAGTGTGAACCACAGTGCCAGAATGTTGCTCAAGGCATCCTCTAATCTCAGATGCAGTGAGTCTCGGATTCTACTTCACCATTTTTATTATTTGCCTCCTGTCTCTGTGGTGAGTTTAAAAGGAGCGCCATTTCTAAGTTTATTTACAACAGTATTTGTGTGTTTGAAGTGTGGAATTATGCAGAAAACTAGCTTTGTTTCTGTTAATAGTTTTGATAATTTCAGAGAGATTTGTTTTGTTTGTACATATTCCTCTTTGCCACCGACGCCTCCTTACCTTTGCGTACCATATTACCTGGGAGTTCACAATCGGCTGAATAACTGAGCACACTGTCTCGAGGCATAGCATAAACACAACTGCTATGTGGTAGGGGCGTGTAGGGTACGTCCAACCACCTTTCTCTCTGTTCAGCTGGGTACGTTCGAATACTTATATCCTCCAATAAGAGAGACAATAGAATAAATACAGGACAGATAGTGTAATTAATACTTGAAAAGTGATATTTTAAGTATTGTTTCCGATAAATAAAAGGCTAATATTTGCATGTTTAAAAATTCAACGCTGCCAAATAAATATTAGTGTTTATAGTACGTGCAATATGACGTGCTATCTTATTCGAATACTTCTGTCGGTCACTGTATTTCAGGTCAAATGTTGGACACCGCTTTTCTTTTTTTTTCTTCTTTTTTGTGTGTGAATTGCCATACTTTCCCTAGTTGCTATACGTAGTAGAGAAGTAATAAGGATAGTTTGTAAACCACGAATGAACATCCACAGTAGAAAAACTAAGCTAAATGCATATTATTTATCAGATTGTTTATACGTTTATGAGCTAAGCCGTCCTCTTTGAGGTGTATTATAACCCAGTCTTGAACTACTATGTTAGCAGCAGAAGTTATGTTAGATGCGGACGTATGTAATATTAACTGTTAATGGTGTACACAACTTAAGAAAGGAAACACCTTGAGGCGCACCACACAACCGCAATGTTTGCCGTAGTCAGTCTACACAAACTGCTCCATGGTAACTACTACTACATATGCATAGTTATCACCAAGGCAGTGCATTACATATTCCAAACAAGATTTATTTTGACATAGTAAGTATTAGTATATATTTTTCAGTTACAACAAAGATTGCACTAAAATAAAAACTGTTTGAAATGTCCAAACAAATCTGAGTGCTAAGTATGTGACCAGCTTTAAAGAAAGAAGATTAAGTGATGCTCTTATGGATTTTGAAAGCAAATTACAAAATTGTTACCTAATAATCATAATATTTAACTGCTCATGGAGAAAATATTAAGTAAGCATAAGGGTCCATTAATCTACACCAAACAAAAACCTATAGAATTCGCCAAAAGCTGTGACATTTATCCGCTACTAGTATAAATAAATCACATTTGGATTAGTTGGTTATTTATTCTGCAATTGGGGGTGAAGTTTAAGTACAACAGAGTTACAATCATGTTAATTGATTTAAATTTTCCGTATAAACAATGTTTTTGTTCTTTTTGTTGTGCGTAAATATATAAAGATGATAGATTGTTCTCGGACGCGCAAACACGCGACGTATAAGGGAGATGCACCTGTACCGCACGGTGCCAGTATCTCGCAGTTGCCGATATATAGAAGCTCATGGTGTGTATTTAGACAAACAACTACCTTTGTTACCAACGGAAAGTTTTACCTCCTCTTTGACCGTTGAATCAGAAGTAACTGTTCAGAGAAGTCGTGTGGTGAAGTGGAGCTGTGCTGTTAATAACTTACTGATATTGCAGCTGCCTTGTCCGGTGAATAACTAATTAAGTATTTCTACTCCTATTATTTGGTATTTAATAGACTACACAAAGATAAAATACAGTGTCGGTTTAAAAGAATCAGGCCGTGCTATGACGTTATATATACGTACGTGTGAGTTGCTCAGTACCGTACGATAGGAATGTTCCCAATACCGTACTCAAAGGTATAGTTTTGTCCCCTGAACTTGCACTGACACTAGATAAATTTTTGTTTATAGGCATTCCTGTCAACATGGAGGTCAAAAAGAAAGGAAAATGGTTAGAAGAAAATATGAAACAAGCATTCAAGAATGTGATACAAAGATCAATGAGTCTGGGGGTAGCAATATATATTGCTGAAACATTAACATCGACTCTGTATAAGTTGATGTTGCAGGAAAAGGCACAAAAACAGAAAAAACCAGTAGAAAAAGGACGCAAGACTAACATTAATAAAGCTATAAATAGAGAACCTATATAGCTCTAACTCTGTGCCAACAGAAACTGGAAATAGTGCAGAGCCTTAGAAGACTAAAAGAACATTAAATTTGGGAACCAAAACCAGTGTCGATTGAAGTTTTCTAACAGAGTGTATCATTAGCTTGGAAATCACAGAAGAGGCTTGGGTTCAGCGTGTATTGTGCAAGGGTTGGACAAATATTGAATACACAGGGCAAGAGAACATTGATTTTTATAGATATTATCACTGTGTTTAAAAAATGTTTCATTAGTTCTAAGACATTTATATTTTGTTGTGATAATCTCTGGAGAACGTTTAGAAAAATATATTAACTAGTGGAAACCTAGAGCCGAACTGAAAAATGCAATGCTATAGCCGGGAGTTGAACCACGTATCTTCTAATTTCCGTTCAGAAGACGGACCTAATAGTGGTTAACTATAAAGCCTGGGCCTTAAAGTACTTACACGTTGTAAGTCGCCATTAAGGTAGTTGTCTCATGTTATTTTAGTTAATTGGTGCAAATTAATCATTTCTCCACACTAGCCGTTCATAGGCTAAAGTACTCAAGTACTTACGATAGTAAGTCGCCACAAACGGTGTATCTCGGATGCGAGAGCCCCTAGTGGTCTACCGGGGAAATATACGAGTCGAATGGAGAATTTAATGTCAGGACGGCACGTTGACCATGGTAGCTCAAAGGTTAAGAGCGACTGGACGTAAACCAGGAGATCCGTGGTTCAAATCCCGGCCATGGCATTGAAGTTGTCTCATGTGTTTATGAGAACTTCTAAGTGGTTTACCGGGAAAAATACGAGTCATTTTGGAGAATTTAATGTCATATCGGCACGTTGGCCATAGTAGCTCAATGGTTAGAGCGGCTGGACGGAGACCAGATTTCAAATCCCGGCTATGGCATTGAATTTTTCAGTCTGGTTCTACGTTTCCACAATTAAGCCTACACACGGCCAGTGTGAAAGAACAATTCATTTCCAATATATTAACATGTTACCGTGTTCTGTTTTTATCTCAAAAATACAATAATTATGATAAGAATAATTATCTTGTGATTTATTACGCAGTTCCGCTTCCTTTATTTAGAAATATGAATTTATTTATGTCTGTCCGTTACTGGGAAACACTTTTTGAGATGCGCAGGTATCACTAATATTTACTTTAGTTTTTACCAGTCAACATGACTCGCGTTCATGAATGTTCATTACTAATGATGTTTCTGTATATTATTGGCTACATGATAATAGTAACACGATACTTGTTCATTGCATGTTCTTTAAATTTTGGGGGGGAACCCTTAGGTGTGCGGTACTAGGCGCATCTCCCCTAATTCTCCATAAGAGAGATAGAGCAAGTCCAAACGATTTATTTATGATCATCGCAAAGACCAAACGTACGGGAAATTGTAGACGCTTAAAAATCAAAAGGTAAATCCGTTTGAATCATAAGAATACCCGGGATGAAAATATCCTCTCCTTTGTACTGTTCCTTGATTGTTGCCTGGATGACGTTATTTATCAGCTTTTTTACAGTTATTCTCATTCCATTGCAGTTGTGGTTGGTTAATGCCACGCAGCATGATCACAACTGATCCTAATTTTATTTTAAATTGTGAGTTGGGAGTCCAGGCAATTTTAATGGATTTAAAACCTCTGTGGGATAATTTACTAAATCATCCTGGTTTATACCTGTATCTACTCATTTGTACGAAAACAACTCCTCCGCAAGAAACAGGCACTCTAGAACTCAATTCTGACAAACCAACACCACTATTATTGCGGCTCGCTGCTCATGAGTGTGGTTAGCACGTGACGTAGCTCGTCGCACATTTGACTGACTTCTAGGACCTAAGTCAGCTCGCCTTTTCCTTGGCATATTAAAAAGTTTCGCGAACTTCACAAAGTCACAAAGGAATTCAATGAATTGTCTCTCAATTGAATTCACATTCACGAATTCACAAACAGAAATTATAAAGACGATATCGAAGGATTCACCAATATTTAACAACAGTTGTTTGTGGTCTAATATTTAGTGTTATAGTGCGTTCAGAAATTAATGTTGTGTCTAAACTTCGAAAGGAATATCATTATAGCTACATCAGAAAATTCAGTCCATAACAAACGATTAACTTTATTCAACAAAATATGGTGAGGGAAATATCTTTCTACTTTGTAATGTTTTTGTTTGTCGAAAATAAAAGAAGGTTTGTGTGTTCCGTAAAAGTTTATTTTTTTTAAATTACGTTATCCAACGTTGAGTCATATCGATGAATTAAATTGGTGAATTGATGCTCAAATGTGTCTGCGGTCCATGGAGCTTAGAGTTCCCCGACATTCGTCTTTAAGGATGAGGGAAAATCCCGGAAAAAACCTTATCCAGGTAACTCACCCTGACCGAGATACGAACACGGGACTTCTTGAACGTGAGGCAGACACGTTACCATCTACGCTACCAAGGTGGGCTCCGTAAAAGTTTGCTTGTGTACTTTTATATTTCGTTAATAACCTGGCCGATTATTACTTCAGGTGTCTTCTCATCTTTAAAACGTTCCTTGGAGTTGTACAAATATATAAAAACCAACATTAGACAAATTGGATCAGCCGTTCTCGAGATTTTGTGAGACTAACAAACGTCAATTTATTTATATATGTGATTACATTCTTTTTTTGGGGGGGGGGAGATTGACTCACGACCGGAGTCAATGTACTAGAAGTTATTTTCGGGCTGTGATGCCTTGGTCCGCTGGAGTTGAATTTCCCAGACATTTCGTCCACAACAGCGGCGGACATATTCAGTGGCGCGGTAATAGTCTCATCGGAGAATTTTGTGTTATATCGTTTGTTTAGGATTAGTATTACTATGCAGGGAATACGGCACCGAAATCTGGTTTATTGTACCTAAAGCTTCAAGTGGGGCATCCCCGGGAGGAAGAATGTGATGACAGAGGGCAGCGTCTCAATGTGTCACGAGAGTACAGACACCCGACACTTCTACCCTCAAAGAGACCACCAGATGAAAGATATTAAATGATAACGGAGATGAAATGTGAAGCGAATATGTTGGTGAGCAAAGAGTTGCACGTAGGCGCAACAGTTTGGTGCAATTATAAGATGGGTAGCGCAGGGTAGAGCAATGAGGTTACTCTCAGGGTATGCGTGGATATGTATTTGAGTAAGGATGTTTCTAATGACACTCGAATGCCCGTTTCAAACTGATTTAATTACTGCTTCTTTTTGTTACCATATCAAACTCGAAGTTGCCGACCAGGCGTGTGTGTCACTTTCACCTCTCGAAAACCTTCTATTCATCCGAAATTCCGTTGTGACTATTTTGTCCACTGTGATTATTAGTCTCGGTCATGCCATTATTAAGGGTCCAAACAATGTCCTTTTCAAACGGAGTCAAGTGTTACTCCTTTAGAATTTTTGCTAAGAAAACCCACTTTCTCCCGTCTTGTTGCACAACTCAACCAACTTTACCTGTTCGTGTCGCAACAAATATACTCTTTCATGTCAGTTTTGGGGAGTTGTTATGAATTGCGAAAGGTGCAAAGGTACAGGATTTGGAACCCGGTGCCGAGATCATGTGCTACCTGAAAAAACTATCAGGTGTTGTGTGGTTTTAAAAGGTAAGGGGTTTTAACCTTTAACCGCATGTAACTGGAAGCGTAGCTATGGATAAGGCAAAGCAGAACAAACCATCTAATTCAAAATGAACTGAGTAACTACATTTCAGAGATGCCTAACATTTCTACAGGGCACTCCCTGGATCTGGATGAGATCAGGGGCGCTTTAGTAACGTTTAAATGCATAATAACATAATGCAACCATAACTTTAGAGATGCGTTGTTTGTATGGCTGAACCTTGAGCGACTGGTAAGAGATGTACGGCCTGGTGCTCCTCGTTAGCGATCTTACTCGTAGCATCACTTTAAAATAAACTCTTGTTAATCTTTACAGAGACCATAAGCAAATTCCCCTCTCAAATCTATCTGTCAAGTCCCCCACGGGTGCTAACTCAACCCAGCTTGTTTACAACATGGAGAACAAGTTGAGGCCTGATACAGGCCCCCTGTGCATTATTTCTCTTGACCAGCAGGATGTGTGTGATTCAGCAGTCCATAGTACATGTTTTCCCAGTCAACAGAATTTACACTTAGTCATAAACAAATAGCTTTGCCCAAACTCAAGGCATCGGAAATAAATGTTACATAATAATTCTTATAGTAATTTCCAGATCTTTCTCGGCCTATACACGCAACAATTCAATGCTCCTTTGAAATCCATTACGATTCTTTATTCATTGCATCCCTTAATTTCGGTATCAAATGGAGGGATAAAATTCGTAGCATGTACCTACCCAGCATTGGCCTCGCGACCCAAAATAATCCCGAAAAAATTCCATGGGTCAGGGAGGTTGGCCATGGGAATTGAACCCGGGCCTCGTAAATGCGGGCGAAACTACCTGAGCCATCCCGGTCCTTTTGTTTGTTAGTTTGTTGACTCCAATACAGCAATGTGTACGCAGTAACGCATTGTAAATTCGCCGTGGCTGATATTCATCGTGACTGTTGTGTATTTTTGAGGGAATTAAGAATGAATATTGAGATGTGCTTTCCGATGTAAAAGGTAGATTATTATGGAGGAATATTTATTGGCGAATTTTGTTCATTATGTAATAGTGTCTTTCCAGCCTATCTAACCATATCTTCTAATACAAATGATTTGCTAATTTTTATGTAACATTTACAGAGGTGCACTAATTGTGACTAGTTTAAAAGAATTATTTTAAATAATGCTAGCCATAGTTTTAGGATCCCTCATCGTAAAGCAGTATATAAAGAACTAAACTTCTCTACCTAATACCCTCATTAGTTCTGAAACTAATAGTAGTACAAAGTGCTGAAACTTTACTACAATTTGCAGCTAAATATGTTGCACTTAAATGAAATGCTTCTAGTGAATAACACATCTTTATGTTTTTAAAAGCTGAAAATTGTTTTTTCAACAAGGTTGTAGGCAGTAAGTTATATATAAGGCGTTACGGTTATGTGAGATTTTGCTGAAACTGAGTTGTTCACTGTATTCATCTCCTTTAACACCGCGTTTGGTGCTAGCCAAGTGGCAGGTCTGTAGGATAAACTGCACAGCTCGCTTAGTAATATTGCGTGAACTAAGAGGCCCGTAAATTAGCACCAGCACCCTAAGTCTACAACACTAGTTTATGACCAGGTCCATTATCCTAGCGAGTTACCGCTTGGGTCTATAGCTAGTAGCACATATGTTGTCACCAAGAGGAATTTCTGATCCTCATATGAACTTCCATATCCGCGTCCTACTTAACATGCGACAAGAGCTTCAAAGCCTACAAGCAAAGCGGCTCAACAGCAGGTGAACTTGATTACTTCAGGTAAATTATTCCACATACATCGTAGGTACGCTATGCTCCTGCAGCGCTTAAGAACGCCTGATATATCAGCCAATAAGAAATTAACAGTGGAAGACAAAATCTCACGCTCACATAGGGTTCTCTTACTCGTGTGCAAATCTATTCTTATAGTTATAGGCTTATCGTTCTATCTATATCGAGACAAACAGTTTTAGAAGTTGCTTTATTACATAGTTCCTTATAGATACAAAGAGCAGTAGGTTTAAGCGATTGCCAATTCCCTTAAGAGCTGGTCAGAAAGTAATTTTGAGAAAAATATTTGAAAGTTCAAACATTAAACAGGAATATTTCAAAAATGGTCTAATCCACAGAAAGTATTAGTTATATAAGTTGTGTACTTTAGCAAGATATACATTTTTATAAAGTAATATTATCTCTTCAGTCATCCGTTTTACTAATTATGCAAAAGTCATCCAGAATGAAGAGGATTATGGAGCGGGATGGCTCAGGCGGTTTCACATTCGGGAGGTCCGAGTTCGATTCCCGTGGCCAAACTACTAACCCATGGATTTTTTCGGTGGTTTTCCCTGGTCGCCCGGCGAATCATCCATCCATCCATCCATCCATCCATCCATCCATCCATCCATCCATCCATCCATCCATCCATTTATTGAATGTGAACATTAAAGGTTTCCTCAATTACAATGTTCACTATAAATTTACATGAACAAAATGTAGAAAAAACAACACAAAATTAATTACAGCATAAATGATAACAAACGATTGTTTAATTACATCCGCCGAATTTCTGTCCCTCCATTTCACCTCAATTATTATTATTTCATGTCATCTCCCATCTGCTGTTTCCTTTCAGGGCAAAAGAGTCGGCGAGAGTCTCGGTGTTGCATGGCAAGATAATAGTTAGTTAGTTACTAACACTCCCCACATGGCAACCTTGGCCTTCGGGGTAACCTCACCCCACCAAGTGATGACCGGACCCATTTCTCAGGTGGAGGCACCCAGAGGGCGGTGTCCATTACCTCCGATGATAGGGTGATAGTGAAGATGGCGGTGAGGTGAGAGGACCTACAGTTTTTACCGTGGACTCCGAACCACGTTGGGCATAGGGGATACTTCACGTGTGCTAGACAGAGGTGAAGGCGTAGATAGGGCCGACTTAAAATCGCCAACCCCAGAGCCGGGAATCGAACTCGGGACCCTTAGAACGGGAGCCGCGAACGAAACCACTGCGCTACCCCGGCGCCCTGGCAAGATAATATGGCCCTGGAAAACACTTTCTCCTCTGGTCTCCGAATGCAGTCTGGTGGAGCTATTTCCGGACCACAGTACGGTGGGATGCCGGTTGCAGTGGTCTACCGGGGAATTTCAACTGATAAAGTGTGGGGAACCTGCCTTCTGCACAGTCATAGCTCTTGAGGACGGACGCCCTCTGTCTCTTCTTGCGTCATCCTCTCTCGGAGGTTCCCCACTTGGGGGCATAGGTACAATAGACCAAGTTTGGACTTCCACAGCGTTTTCAGTCCAGAATATCCGAGCTGTATTTACTTCATATATAAATGAAAATGTCTTACGGTAATATCTTAAATGTCTTGGATTTCAATAAAAATCCTTAGACCAATTTTAGATCGATTTATGTTTTTGAAAATTCGCCCAATATAAATGTGGTTTGCTGTGAGCAGATTTTCTTGAAAAACTTCGTGCCGAATCCTTGAGACATTCTGAAATTACTCACAAACACACGTTTTATAAAAATGATTTTTATATATATTTAGAGCACCTCAACTGCTGCATTTCCATTGAAATTTGGTTATCGAATTTTGGTTGGTAGGCGAACTTGTCCAAATGTCCAACAGAAATTCAGGAGAGTGAACATAAGAAAAATGCATATCTTTTGAAAATCTGATTACCATAATGAAAGCAAAATAAGCGTTTTCTCTAAAATGTATAGCATATGCATGAATTTTAAAATGGAGCAGTATATGAACAGATTTTTAAGACGTTTAGATAAAAATTACAAGTTTTGGATATTTCACCTTACACTTCAGAAATATTATTTTAGTTCATTGGCATGTAGGGTTGATATCGGCATACGACGTTGCCTCGATACCTAGGAAGCCAGTGAGCAGGTCTGAACAGGATATCTGGGGTTTCCCCTTTGTAGCCTCTCTATTGGAATCAAATCATTGTAACCACCCTTCTCCCTCTCCGCCTCCTACTAGAAAGGGTGGGGAACTTCAATCAACCGTAATCACATAGCTGCTACTCTCCTAAGGGCTTCCGGGACTTCGAGGTTTGCTCGTCTTCCCTCATAATTGGAGGCCGGGAATTCGATTCCCTGAGGGCCGTGGATTGGCGTGATCGCCCCTTGATTGTTACGAACGCCTGGGTGCAGCGTGTTCATTTCAGTAGAGCAGGCGCTTACTTCAAGAATCTTGGCGATCAGCTAATGTTTATGTTTTCAGTGACGTTAAGACATTCAAGAGTGCTACTCTTAGCTTACAAAGCACCCTTGACATTTTGTTCTCTTATCCTATGAAATACTTTTCTTTTTCCTCTCTTTCTCTTTCTTCTTTAAGCCTCTACAACTTCATTGCCTGAGGCTTTTCCCCTCTCAACAATAGTCCTCCATACTTTGTGTTTCCTGATCAGTTCAATTTTTAGTGTGCATACATTCTATATCCCCAATTATGTCACCTTCGATTTTTAAGTCTGGCTTTTTATTATATTCGAGAGGTTTCCTTTAATACATACTTTTCGCTTTTCTCTCATTTGACCCCCTTTTACTCTTCCATTAACTACTGCAATTACAAGTGAAATAATTGTAATGTAATTACTATATTAATGTATTGATTCTATATGTTAATAAAATAATATGAAGTACACTCCCAGTAAACATATTTTATCTACTATAACATGCTATGTGCCTGAAACATTTCAGTCTCCATACTTTATAAAATTTTATATTGTTAACTTTTCATTTCTTGGAATGTTTAATTGGCCCATAAATTCTTCCCCTCTTCTCAGCATTAAGTTTTTCTGTTTTAAATTCTTTAAGCACCCAGGTCTGTCAGCCCTTATCAGTTTTTGTGTAATAACTGTGCAATAAATTCTTAATTTTTCGCTTCTTCATATCAGTTTCTTCTT
>CM060951.1:98092297-98094797 GCA_030765055.1 Mantis religiosa | reverse complement strand
TATAAAACAACCATTACATGCTATTGTATATGGAGAAATTTTCGTTATTGTTTTCCCAGAAACAGCTCCGAGGATTTTAATTAAATTGCCATATTTATAGATTACATTATAGCTTACAGAGGCCCGAGTTCGAATCTCGGTCAGGGCGAGTTACCTGGATAAAGTTTTCTCCGGGGGTTTCCCTTATCCTGAAAGACGAATGTCGGGTAACTAAGCTCTGTGGACCCTGGGCTCATTTGAGCATCATTTCATCCATTCCATTATGGATGTCCGATATGACTTAACGTTGGAGGACGTAAATTACGAAACAAAAAAGAAAACGTTTATAATGTGAACAATTTATATTTAATGAAAAACATAATAATTGTGTAATTTGTGTATCATTAACCATTTGAAAGATATTCGATTTAGTTTGATGCCTGTGACGGGTTCTTCACCGCGAGAAGTATTGGTAAATGAGTGAAGGAAGGGCCTGGGTTTGATGGTGTGATGGTTTCTCTCTCTCCTTCTCTCTCCCCCTCTCTCCCTCACAGGACTGTTGCTCTGATCTGCAGTTACGAACACGTTTATAGCTGCAGTTGTACAAGGTTAATCTCACACACTTTTTGTTATTTCTGTCAACTCAATTCCAGGGCTCGATCTCGAGCACACAAATATGTACATATTTGTGGTAGCTATGCTCTGCATTTTGTGAGCTGATCGCGATATACTCCCTTATCAACATTTAGACATTTAATGTTAATATCGCCTCTGTAGGTCTATAAATCCCTAGTGAATTCCTCAAAGTTGCTATTTAACTTTTGCATTTCTTCTCCAAATCACGTAACGTATTCTTGGATAGAATTTTCTCAACTTAAATGCAATTTCTCAGTAGACAAGTATTTTGCTTACATATATCTCTATCCAGAATTTTAAACATAAACGTGCCGGTGAGAACCGATGTGACATCAAGATAACTTAATAATAACTGTGATGTCAAGATAGGTTTTCGACAGAACTTTAGTTTTCCCCTATAATCCGGGATTATGTCGCAATGTACATCTCTGCGGAACTTACAAAATGTTTCTCAGCTGGCAGAGAGCTTTCTCAGCCTTGTTTCTACTGTATTTAGATTGCAGTCCTGTTACTAGACATTTCCCGAGCCTTCGATTCTGTCTGGCACGAAGGCCTCCTACATCGCCTCATTCATTATAACATCCCATCCTACCTCATGCACCTAATACACCATTACCACCAAAATCGATTATTTGTAGTCGCGAAAGACGACATCCTGTCCCAAGCCTACGCCATAATCGCAGTACCTCAAGGTAGTGTCCTTGGGCCCCTGCTTTTCTTGCATACATAAACACACTTCAAACCCTAAGAGGCTGAAACCTCTACCTATTTGCCGATGATACTGCCATAACAACAGCATCAAAGCGACATGATATCGCAGTGCAGCGGACTCAGATATTTTCGAATATGCTGTATGACTGGTTTGTGACCTGGCGGTTAAAACACAATGCCACTAAGTCCCAAGCAGTCACCTTTACACGGAGAGCACTACAGGATGTACCCAACCTACGTCTAGGAGCTGCAGATGTACCCTGGTCTACGCAAACAACATACCTTGGTGTTCATCTAGACATGCGCCTTACATGGAAAGAGCACATAACAGCTGTGGCTAACAAAATCAGTAGAAGGATTGCTATGTTGTATCCACTATACAACCCCAAATCATCTATTGCTCTTCTTAACAAGCTCCTACTCCAAAAACAAGTACTAAGGTTGGTTTTTACTTACGCCTGCCAAGTCTAGGGTGCTGTAGCTAAAGCACACCTCTCCAAACTCCAAGTCCTCCAAAACCGTTACCTTCGGTCTGCAGTCGCAGCCGACTGGTATATCCCAAATGCCAATATCCATTCAGACCTATCCTTCCCTAAAGTATCTGACTATATCCTACACCTATCCCATAGTTTCTATTCTAACCTACCAAACAGCTTCAACAACCTGATCCGAGGACTTGGAGAATATGATCTCGACCCTGGAGAAACATAAGAAACCCACACTTGTACTTGGACCTTCATAAAATTCATAACTCTTACATATTCCTGTATTGCATTCCATCTTTAACTTAATCAAACACTCAAATCCTTAAATTAATCACTGTCATTAACCTACCGTCATTATATAAATGATATCCTCAATATGCCAGTAAGGGACCTAGTCCCGGTATGGCAAGGTCGAAGGACCCTCCTTTGCGGAGGAGGACTCTCTTTCAACGACCTCAAGACTGTGCTGCTGTATTTAGAAGGATCATCCTGTGTAGGATTTTTTTTAATTTACGTCCTCCAACGTTGTCATATCGGACGATGAATGGAATGGATGAAATGATGCTCAAATGAGTCCGGGGTCCATGAAGCGTAGAGTTACCCGACATTCGTCTTTACAGGATAAGGGAAAACTCCGGAAATAAACCTTATCCAGGTAACTCACCCTGACCGAGATTCGAACTCGGGAC
>CM060951.1:98020660-98091297 GCA_030765055.1 Mantis religiosa | reverse complement strand
AATTCATAACTCTTACATATTCCTGTATTGCATTCCATCTTTAACTTAATCAAGCACTCAAATCCTTAAATTAATCACTGCCATTAACCTTGCCGTAATTATATTAAATGATATCCTCAATATGCCAGTAAGGGACCTAGTCCCGGTATGGCAAGGTCGAAGGACCTCCTTTGCGGAGGAGGACTCTCTTTTCAACGACCTCAAGACTGTGCTGCTGTATTTAGAAGGATCATCCTGTGTAGGATTTTTTTAATTTACGTCCTCCAACGTTGTCATATCGGACGATGAATGGAATGGATGAAATGATGCTCAAATGAGTCCGGGGTCCATGAAGCGTAGAGTTACCACGACATTCGTCTTTACAGGATAAGGGGAAAACTCCGGAAAATAAACCTTATCCAGGTAACCTCACCCTGAACCGAGATTCGAACTCGGGACCTCTTGAACGTGAGGCAGACATGTTACCCACCACGCTACCAAGGCGGCCGTGTAGGATTTGGGGTATATATTTTCACACAAGTGACTTGTGGTGATTGTTGCCGCGTCACATGTGACGTCACCCTTTGACTCTTAGTATGTGACCATGTTGCTCTCTCCCTCTCTCTCCCTCCCCTCTCCTCTCCTCCCTCCCTCTCTCCCTCCCTCTCCCTCCCTCCTCTCCCTCCCTCTCACCTCCTCCCTCTCCCCTCCCTCCCTCTCCCTACCTCCTCTCCTCCCTCCCTCTCCCTCCCTCCCTCTCCCTCCCTCCCTCTCTCCCTCCCTCCCTCTTCCCTCCCTCTCCCTCTCCCTCCCTCTCCTCTCCCTCCCTCCCTCCCCCTCTCCCTCCCTCCCCTCTCCCTCCTCCTCTCTCCCTCCTCCTCCTCTCCCCTCCCTCTCCCTCCCTCCCCCTCACCAGCCCCCGCTCCCCTCTCCCTCTCCCTCTCCCCCTCCCTCTCCCCCCTCTCTCTCCCCCCTCTCCCTCTCACCCTCAGCCTCCCTCTCTCCCCTCTTTCCCCTCACTCCCTCTCTCCCTCTCTCCCTCTCTCCCTCTCTCCCTCTCTCCCTCTCTCCCCTCTCTCCCTCTCTCCCTCTCTCCCTCTCTCCCTCTCTCCCGCTCTCTCTCCTCTCTCTCTCATCTCTCTCCTCTCTCTCTCTCTCTCTCTCTCTCTCTCTCTCTCTCTCCAGCGCGCCAGCCATCGCAGAATAAGCATGCATATTTGTAGCTAAGAGCATTGTGTGAAGGTGACTTGTCTCTGACTATTATGAGCTCAAGATTACGCTGCTCTTTGTTGTATCTTTGATTTACCACACCTAGGATTTAAACCATGTTTAACCCTCCGTTAGGCGTGTGACTTGGCAGAACACCGTTGGTCGCGTGGGGTCTAGAAGGCCCGCGCTATATTTATGTGCATATATTTCTGTATGTTTTTCCATTTTTCATTTTCTCCCCAGTTTTTTTTTTTTTTTTTTTTTTTACTTTATTTAGGTTACATTTTTACATTACTCTTATTAGTATAATAATACTAAACAGCTAAACTATAATACGAATAGAAGGTACATTATAATTTGCATTACAATATACGGAAAGAAAAATAACATTTTAAAACAAAACTTGTCACGGTATATATTCAGTTACTCGAAGACATCAATTATTTCTTCTGTTTCCCCTGACTAAGCAGTTG
This sequence comes from Mantis religiosa, assembly GCA_030765055.1. NCBI lineage: Eukaryota > Metazoa > Arthropoda > Insecta > Mantodea > Mantidae > Mantis > Mantis religiosa. The sequence continues at coordinate 98,089,636 of CM060951.1, read as the reverse complement.
TCGCAAGTAATTTTGGCGATTTTTCTCAAACAGAAAGGAGCGTTACATTTTCCAGAAGCATATTTAGTTTTGCTGTGATTTTTGTCTTTACTGCAGGGTTCACATCGTTTCGTTTTCAGTGATTCTGGTGCATTCGGCAAACTCATTTTCTGTTGGTTGCTCAGGTTTATATTTCTTTAGGTGCTCTTTCAGATCATTGGTTAGCTTTTGATGCTATTGTTCTTCTTTGTAGCTGTTAAGACAGTAAAGCTAAGTGCAGTACTTTTCAAATATTCCTGTGCTGTGGAATGTTTGTTTTGGTTTCCAAGAAAGGTAACCCTAGAATTAGTACCTGCAATATTCAACATATGGTAAAAGATTACCATTGGCCACTTTTAGTTGTTCTGGTTGCATTGTACGTAGTACACAGTTTATCGATTACATCAACTCCAGATTTATTATCGTTGTAATGCATGATTATTTCACGCTTTTTCTCGACACCTTCTGACAGTTGACTCGAAGAAACATGTAGACTTTAGATTAAGAACTACTGTTTCTGAATGTAATCATCTTGTTTCCACTTTATCTTGAAAATCTGAATCATCTGATTAATACAAACTGTAATCCAACGGTAAGGCATCGTCATCGCAAAGTAGGTGATGTACTTCTTCCAAATCCTTGGGATTATGTAGATCATACCTTTTGCTGATATTCAAGACGAAGAACTAATAGTTCCTTCTACTGGCAATGCACCATTCCAAAACTTACTAACGAAGAAAAGCATGTCATCAATATGTAACGGGAGCAGGCGCATGGAGCCCGCTAAACCCATACAGCACCTAATTGCTGTAGCTACAATATTAAAGAGAGGAAATTTGTCGCCGCAGCAAACATTCGAGTGAGGTGTAATGTTAGATGTCTAGTCAGACAATTACGATGGTGCGTTCGTTCGGAAACTAGAGCATTTATATAAAGCTAGGGGCCTCCTGGCGCGACTAACGGAAGGTTAAACAGATTTCTTTTAACTATCTAATAATCCCAAGCTTTCCTACCAATCACGTGTTTTATGAATCCCCATCTGAGCTACATGTCCTATTATGTGTTTCAAATGGGAAGGGTCCAGCTAATCAGATACCGTATCACACTCAGCGTTGCCAGCTTGTTACCCCATTCCTTTTATATTTCTCTCTGCTCCTCGCTCTCTCCTCTCTCTCTCCTCTCTCATCTCGCTCTCTCTCTCTCTCTCTTCTTCTCTCTCTTCCTCTCTCTCTCTCTCGCTCTCTCTCTCATCTCTCTCTCTCTACTCTTCTCTCTCTCTCTCTCTCTCTCTCTCTCTCCTCTCTCTCTCCTACTCTCTCTCTCTCTCTCTCTCCTCTCTCTCTCTCTCTCTCTCTCTCTCTCTCTCTCTCTCTCTCTCTCTCTCTCTCTCTCTTCTCTCTCTCTCTCTCTCTCTCTCTCTCTCTCTCTCTCTCTCTCTCTCTCTCTCTCTCTCATCCTCTCTCTCTCTCTCTCTCTCCTCTCTCTCTCTCTCTCTCTCTCTCTCTCTCTCTCTCTCTCTCTCTCGCACACTCATCACATGCAGGTCTGCTTGCGCAGACGTAAGGGTAAGCAAATTATATTTTGCAAACATTTACAATGATGCAGTTGCCAAAATCAAAATTGGAAAAAGCATTTTCGCAAATTATGTATATTTTAAAATACTATAACTATAATTATAGTTTATGAATTACCTGCTGTTATAATCCAATGGAACTGCCAGTGGCTCGACCATATTGCTGTCAATGTCAGTTCCGTTAAGAGGCAATTCGTCATTGCCACTGTATTGATCGTCTGAGTCTTGCAAATTTATGATTATAGGTTCCAAGATCTCGTCACGTGCTATTTCTTTCTTAAAATCCGCATGCCTTACGCAGTTTTCCCAGTTCTGTTGTGTTACCTTGTCAATTTATTCGTGAGCAAGTCGTTTGACGTCCGTAAGTTTAAAGTATTATTTATGTTTGCAACCCCCCCTTTTCATTTGAGCCCACACCAACTCAATTGGATTATACTGCAGTGGTAAGGTGGGAGGTTTATTGCCCTCGTCTCCCGTTTCAATTGCAAGTTTATCCAGCTAATCCACTTTTACGTGCCTTTAAGCGGAAGTACGCTATGCAATAACTCATTTTTAGTTTCTGTTTCCGAATTTTTTTTAAAGAACGTGTACCTACACCTTAAAAATAATACTTCAAGCTTGACTTCACAATACCAGCCTTTTTGACTCGCCACTAATTCACCGCAAGAAGCCATTGCACTATTTAACTCTTACTCTACTGTTGTGTAAAGAACAACTGAAAGATATTGATCTGAACTCTCAAGAGTAAATAAACACTTCTTATCCAGCATTCATTGATAAACATAAGCATACAGCATTCCACAGGCTAACATGAAATGAAGTGTTTGCTCTTTCTCGAATTTAATACCTTGACTTATTCACAGTAATTCTTTTATCCGTCAAGACAGTAATTTAAATTTCAGTTCTGAGTAATTAAAGGTATATGTATACATACACACCAACCACTTCGAACGCTTTAGAGCAAATAGAGATTACGAACCATTCATAAACAAAGACCAGACACGTTCTGCCAGGGCAGCAGGAAATTTATTGTTTCCCTTCGCTCGAATTGAATTATTCAGAGTAATTATTTTATCACGTCATGTCAAATATTTACGTTTCAGTTCAGAGTAACTACAAATAAATATACGTACACGTATACATGCCAACCAATAATGATATCCATACAGTGCTTACGTTGCGATTTAGTGTTATTATACAGATAATGTGGTTTATTTATTTGTATTAGAAAAAACTATTTGAGCTAAAAATATGGGGTTTCCATGGGTATGTTAGATACATTACTCTCTGCCTTCCAGTTTCGGCAAAATCTGAATTTTTGTCTTAGCACGAATAGTATTTCATACAGATTGATTAGGTTGGCACTCGTCACACGCTACTTAGCGGGAATGCAATACGGCAACACCGCAATACTCGGATTGGTTGCTCACCAAGTAGCGCTCAAGGACAAACACCTTCCCATTTGAAACACATAATAGTCCACTCTGGCCATCTGCTAGAAAACCTAAATTCAATTCCATCCATGGCCAGATCGTGACAATATTTTTAATATCATATCGATTCTCAAATTTGATCACCTCTCGTATTAATTATATTGACATAACGTACGGTTCATACTATAATGTCTAATAAATTGAAATAAAGTACTATAGTGGCTACAGAAATTCATATGAGTGCAATATACGATTTTTTCCACATTATACGGCTTTCATTTATTGTCAGATTAATTACCTCAAACCTATCCTATAATGCAGTCAGGAAATCAAGGATGTGCAATCGCTTTACTTGGCATGCACGAAGGAATAATTTCAAAAAGGTATGTATTTGTAATATTAAAAAAAATGTATTAATATGTATACAGTTTTCTGTTCTAAATCAATTTGTTGTGAAAAAGAGGATTAATAACCAAATCCATATGCATCACTAGGCTTCATTACCACATTGATCACTCTGCCGCAACCCAGTAGAGGATTCAATTTGTGATTTCATAAACCAATATCTCATCAGCCCTGTCATACACACTCTATTTTTTTGAAACTAGCCTGTCTTTATCAAGTGCCCTTTTTAGCATTCAGCTGCACGCTTTATGGGCTACCAACCTTCGAACAATGAACGCACATCCCTCATCTCTTCATATGCACATTCGCGTACGTCATGAAAACGGTTTATTTGTAGCTGCCCTTTTTTTCTGAGTTGTGTTTTGATTTCACAACTGACATATAAAACATTACTTTTGTTTCTCTTTTTTTATCATTTGGTTTCACGTTCTGTTTTGTTTTGTTTCATCGACAGATATAGGTAGCTTCATGGAAATATAAGCTTGGTTTTATGGTTAAAGTGAAGCTATCTTTTAAACACTCCACTCAGGTGGAGGAATTATATGAATTTCTGAAAATATACACTCAAGAGTATTACAACGCTATCAGTGCATAGACCTCATTTACCCAGGGGGTGGGTTAAAGTAAAAGCACGCATCATTAAAACCCGTATAAAGTTTCAGTCTACGGAAGCGCCAGTCATTTGTTTTCTAATGTGTAAGATTTAGATTTTCGTTGTCTCTGCCATCTATCGGAAGCAGGTAGAAAAATGTTGTGCACCATTCAAAGGCTAATTTCTGAACATACTTTTAAAATCCAAAGTCCAAAATAGTACTTTTAGAAACCACTAGTTAGTTACGTGTGTGTTTGATTGTAAAATATAACATAACTGTTAAATCAGGACAATTATGAGATGGAGACGCTCCGAGATATAAACATTGGTCCAGTTCTATAGTTCCAAAGCAACAGTTCTCTAAATAAGCGCTAATATGATCATTTTATTGATTTTTTTATAGATTCCAACAACACGTGTGTAGGCATTTTGGATGGATTTAGAAGAGGAAGATCATGTTTGAATTGTGTTTTCACAATATGACAAATTATTCAAAAAAGAAGAGAATCAATCAAGAAAACCATATTTCCTTTGTAGATCACAGTGATATGCCTAATTCTTGGGTTTCCTGCAAAATATGTCTACTTTACTAAATTTGATGTGCTGATTCCAAAAATGTAATCATTTCTTTCTATCTCGTACCATTTTGTCACAATTAGCCATTGTATCTAAATTGTTTTAATGTAGTTCTGCGCGTAAACATTGTATGGAACTAAGAAATACTAATAATTTATTTGTTTAAGTTAATGTTTCATAATGACAACAATGTAACAGACAATACTAAAATTAGTTTTAAAGGTATAATGTTGTATAGTGGACATAAACATGCACAGTTCCGGTAGCCCATTCAGTTCACCTCAAGCAAGTACATCATAACCTAAAATTACTTCCAGAAAAAGTCAAATACGCAGAACATAAGTGGCAGGTTTGAGGAGATTTAAAAGTCATTGCCATATTTCTACGTCCGCAATCAGACTATATTAAAATGTCATGTTTTATTAATGAATGGGATAAAGTCAAACCGGGCACTGGAGAAGTAAGAATTGGAAAGAGAGACAGGTCTCGTGCCAAGAAAAAAAATGTTATTCACTAGTGTCTTGTGGACCCAAAAGATGCTCTGTTACCAACTTTTATACATAAAATTAGGCTTAATTAAGCAATTTATTAAGGTTTTAAATAAGAATCACAATTGCTACAAATAAATCTGTAAGAAGCTCCCTGACATATCTGATGCTAAATTTAAAAAAGGAATATTTATTGGGTCACAAATTAGGAGGTTGATTTCTGATACCTTATTTGATGAAACGATGACAGAAAGAAAAATAGGCATGGATTGGTTTTAATGTTCTGGAAAATTACAAGGATATTATATAAGATCCTTAAGAAATTTCGAAAGCTGGGTTGCAATATAAGTGTGAAAATACATTTCCTGCACTCTCATTTGAACTTTTTTCCAAGAAAATCCCGGCTATGTTAGTGAGGGGCAGCGTGAACGATTTCACCAGGACATAAAGGAAATGGAAAGATGTGCATTTCAAGGCAACGTGTAAAACAGTTGGCATTTTTTTCAAATGTATGTGATTATTATGAAGAGCCTTCTGTTAACAGTTGTGGATTTATAAACTTATATTCTTTAATATAATAAATTCGATATAGCAGAGTATAAAAGTTCATATTTTACTATTTCTTTTATTGTGAAGGATTGGTATATGATGGAAAAAAACTGAACTCATATTCTGATTCAGCTTACTCAAATTAGGGATTATGACAAAAAAATTAAACTCCCTACAGAAAGTTAAATTTTCAATATAAGGTGCGGCGTATATAACTTTGGGAAATAATGATAGAGCAAGGAAGTCTGAGACATCTTATTCAAATGAAATATGTACGCAAAAAACAACCCTAATAAGTGACCAGGGATAGAAAAAGATGATAAATATGAACTGGTTTATTTAGGAGTACGACAGGGCTGTCCAATGTGGCCAACAATTTTTAACCCAAGAACGGGCGCGTGGGGTACTCTATGCCCCACATTCATTTCTCAATATTTTAATTATATTGATACACTTTAGAATGTAAGACTGGGATCGAGCCCTGTTAAGAGTCGAGGGGTCTAACCACTAGGCCACGGCGCGGCCTGGGGATGATATTTGAAAGGATTGTGATGCGATGATCTCCGAGTTGATAATCTTGAAGCCCCAGGTTGGGAAGTCATCTTGAAGCGAACATTTTGTTGAGTTACTGCGATGTTTGAAGATGCTATGATGATGCACCACGTTGTGTCACCATCTTACAAACAGGAATATTTGGGATGAAGGTGGATGCAGATTAATTTTTCACCTTTGATGACGATCTTGAAGAAATCTAGAAGTTTTTCCTGCAACTCTGGATAGTTAGGTGCATCTATAGTTGTTGAGCGATGATATCTTTTTCTTTCCCAGGTCGTGGTAACGGGGCTGATAATGTTATTATAACTGTTGAACAATGAACAAATAATACGTTTCTTGTTCAAATATGTAAATTTAATTCCTCATAAACAATTTTAAATTCTTTGAAAAAATTACAAATATTATTAATATACCTGTTTAGGCTTTCATGGCCGGCGTTAATCCCATAAAATATTACGGAGTTGAAGGCCGTGGTCTATTTCATCGTCTAGAGCAACGGAAACAACATTCTATTGGATTATTAATGTAGTCATTTTTACAACCAGTGGTGGATTCCATGGTGAACTATTTCTTTTCTTGCGCACAGGCTACTTATGCATCCTTGATGCCCATACAAAATTGTTTCTGCACACACTCGGATAGACAAATATACATCTTTACCCTAAGACTTTCATAAGCAGAAGAACAAAATCTTTTTAAAACATTCAACAACTTATCATGTTACGTTGTCATGGTTACATCTACTTGGTTACCTCCTTTAAATTACTTACTTATTTTATTATAAATACTAATCTCTTTGACTATTCTTAACAAAACATGAAGTATAAAAATAACTGCTACAAAATTCTTCTATTGAAAACATATGAAAACTTTTCACTTAAACAATTCAAATTAACAATTATTTTTCATTTATTTTTAATATTGCCCTGTGATATAACAACAATGATTAAAAATTAACAAGGAATAAAGTACAGCAAAAACAAAAATGAAGAGCAATATTATAAAAATGTACAACAATATAAAATATTTTAAATTAACAATGAACATTAAGATAAACAACTTTTTAAAAATCTTAATATATATATAGATAGATAATTATTTACAAGAGAATTTTCATATTTATGTCTTATGTGGGGTGATTCACCCACCTAATTAATTTTTCACATTTTCCCTCATCAAAATCGTCTAGTATATCATTATTCGTTTTGGTGTGTTTGTAATTGTTAACTTCACGACTTACATTAAGTTGGCAAAAATGGCCATTTATATTACGTTCATTTGCAAAGCATACGAATCTCCGATTTCTAACCTTTTTGTCGTGTGCCTCGTCCCTGTAAAATTTTGTAAATGCAACCATCATTTTGTCACTGTCAACGATTTTACATCTTGAGTTCAGTTCGTCAACCTTTCCGTGTTTTATAAGTATATTCCGATACTGTTTTGAGGTTAAGTTTAGTAAATACGTGAATCTTCGTCTGAAATTTGTCAAGTTTGTTTCATGTAATGTTTGATAAGTGATGTCACTGTATTCTGGATTAGTCATGTGTCCTAGTGTGAACATATTTCGTACACACATGTTACAATTCACATAAAGACTGTTTACATCTGCAAGAGTCATCCTTTTGCAAAAATTGGCATTTTTACACTCATTGTTTGGTAAGTAAACATTTGGTTTACTCTTGTATATTATTGCATTTTGTGTTTCTTTTACATTATTTGGCTGTAATAATATCTTATCAGTTACTTCACCTACATTGTCTTTACAATTCTGTGACCTTTTATCTATCTTTTTATCGTATTCATCTTTATTCTGAACTACACTTTGTACTAATATTTCTTTATCTCTATTACACTCTTTCTTACTAGATTCTAACTCATGTATCATATTATTTGTATCTTTTTCAACTATTTGTACATTTTTATTCAATTATTTCTTCTCCCTTTCCTGTATTGAGTCATCATTCCACTCTTTCATAAAATGTTTTATATCACCCATATCCTGTTTTAAATTATTCATCATATTACTGATATTTTGTTTTTTTAGCCAATTCTAGTTTTAATTCAGCCATATTAGCATTCATATTACTCGTATTATTTTTTAAACTATCATCCATATTCATCATCATTTGCGCTAACTTTTCTAACGTCATCTCATTATCGTTGCCCTTAACTACTTCTATCCTAACTTGTTGTTCTACTTCTTTACTCTTATCTACTTCCATCTTTATATCTTCTGACTCCTTAATAACATCAACCTATTAATACTAAACAATGAAATTGTCTTTTAATTGTTCTTACTTTGCATTATTTCCTTCTCCCTTCTTCACCTCTTATTCTCACTCGTAGATTTATATCCAACTGGTAATAATTTTCTTCTTTTACGTTATGATCTCCGAGATTATTATGTTGAAGCCCCAGGTTCGGAAGCCATCTTAAAGCGAAAATTTTGTTGAGATGATACGATGTTTGAAGATGCTGTAAAAATGCACCACGTTGTGACACTATATTTAAAACAGGATTATTTGGGATGAAGGTGGATGCAGATTAATTTCTCACCTTTGGTGATGATCTTGAAGAAATCTAGAAGTTTGTCCTGCAACTCTGGATAATTAGGCGCATCTATAATTGTTAAGCGATGATATCTTTTTGTTTCCTAGGTCGTGGTAACGGGGCTGATAAAGTTATTATAATAACTGTTTAATAATGAACAAATAATACTTTTCCTGTTCAAAGATAGAAATTTATTTCCTCAAACAATTTTAAATTCTTTGAAACAGTTACAAATATTATTAATGTACTCTTTTTACAACCAGCGGTAGATACCACGATGAACTACTACTTTTCTTGCGCACACGCTACTTATGCATCTTTGATGCACACACAAAATTGTTTCTGCACACACTCGGATAGACAAATATACGTCTTACCCCTAAGACTTTCCTAAGCAGAAGAACAAAATCGTTTTAAAACATTCAGCAACTTAACGTATTACGTTGTCGTGGTTACACCATTTACTACGTTACAGTACTTCTTTATTTTATTATAAATAATAATCTTTGACTACTATTAACAAAACAAAGTATAAATATAACTGCTACAAATTTCAGGCCTATTTCCCTTATTAACCCATTAAGTCCCAGTGTCCTATTTAGAGGACAACACATATAAGTATTAATAAATCTCTAATTTCGAGGGCTGTTCAATAAAGAATGATCATAATTTTTACGGTCAATTTTTCGCACTAAAGTTCAATCGTATTATATTCTGTTAGCTTAATGTAAACAAACACGCCGTATTAGTTTCATTGTTGGTACTCCTGGTTCCCGCCTGTAAGAAACAGGCAAATTCAGACAGGTTCAGTATCGCCTACCGCTGCAATGGAGGTAATATGCAGTTAAAGTTGGTGTTAGAGGAAGATCCGGAGTTCCTTACAAACGTAATCACTACTGAAGAAATTTGGCTACATCATTTTGATCCTCAGGGCAAACAGCAAAGCTCAGTGTGGAAATCTCCTTAATCACCAACCCCCCAAAAAGCAAAAGTGGTTGCTTCTGCTGGGAAAGTTATGGTCATCTCATTCTTTGATATTCATGGAATGGTTTATCAGCATGTTGTACCTGTAAAACATTGCAAGTCTATATCAGGCGCAAAAGACCTCATTTCCATGAAGCAGGCTGGATGCTGCACCACGATAATGCGCGGCCAATGTTGCTGACTATCTTGCAAAAATCAACGTGAATTGCATCCCTCACCCTTCCTATAGTCCGGATTTAGCTCCATGTGACTTTTCTATTGAAGAAACGCCTTCTTGGGAGGCATTATCCATCATCAGCAGCAGTGTTGAAGGCTGCGTTAGCGATTTTCAAGGATCTCTCAAAAATTGGTTTCCAACATGTCGTTGAAGACTGGCATAAACGCTGGGACAAGTGCATCGCATTCAGGGGAGACTATTTTGAGAAGGAACTTCAAAATTATGAGGATGAGTAAAGGTACGTTGCCAAAAAAAAATTGTGATCATTCTTTATTGAACAGCCCTCGTAATGATTTTTTCTGATTATTATTGCTTTATTTCGTGCAGATTTATGCTTTCTGAAAATTATAACCCATAAATAGTACCTACTCTTTATTGCTTATTCAGTACGAGCCATTTTGTGAGTTATTACAAGCGTTTACATTATTGATGATTTATGCATGTTTTAAGTAAATGGGAATTATCCTTCCTGTTGGCATTTATAGCCAACAATCTGCTCTTTAAATCCCTTCCATTGTTAACCCAATGTCGCTCATATTCATTATTGAGCATTGTTGCAAATGTTCAAGTATCGTACTATAAATAGGACCCTGGGACTTGGTGATTTGATTACCCTTATATTCCCGGACAGTATGAGTCACGGCCTGTGAGGTCCCCATACTTCTATAATCCAGTTTATTCGTACTGCTTAGCATGTTCATATATCACTTCAGCTGTTACTCTTGATGCATGTTCCAACTTGAGAAGCCGACACTGCAGTTTCATTTCCTTTTTAGGAGTGCTAGTTAGTATATCAAGTGATAAATCATCCAGTACATTATTTTTGCATGTAATACGTATACTGGGAGTATTTAGTTACTGAGGTAAGTCATTATTTTATAATATAGTGAAGGAACTTACACTGTAAAATGGCCAAGACACCATGTGTATTATCTAAAGAGGTTTAGCTGTTTCCTTGCAGTTCCAAGGGTGCAACTCCGTGCATGCAGAGATTTTTGGCCATTTGTCTTCGGGTAAAGCATCATATATAAAATGACTTATCATTTATAAAAAGTTTCATTTAAATAAATAATGCATAGCCAGCTGGATATCTCTTTTTTCCACTAGTTAGTGCAAAGGTTTCTATTATACTTTTGTGTCATTTGGGATACCTAGCTTGCAGAACAGTACGTTCCCTCACGGTAGAGGAAATAGAAGAAATATTAAATAAACAGTGAGTCATTCCATGAAGCGACGTCAGATGATCAGGGCTTTCTTGATACCACTGTATATCCTCCTGAAGTAGATTTGAATGATGAAGACGGTGCTGCTGGATTTGTAGAGGTCTCTGATGTGTCAGGGGCTGTTGAATTGCATTATGCAAAATCAGATACGAGCAAACTGAACATGACTCGGCGCTGCTAAGCACATCTCAGTTGTCTAGAAGTCATAGAAGAGGCGTCTTACTGATGATGAAATAGCTGGGCAAAGACGACTCCAATTTACACAAAAGTGTTTCAGTCAAATTAGAATTACATCGGCGTAAACAGAGAAGAATTGAAGAAACAACTTTCTTCCTTGACTCCGAAGAAAATGTTTGAAGAATTGATAAGCGAAGACATATATTAATGAGTTCATAGTAAAAGAAACTGTAAGATATGCAGTAAAGTAAAACATATGCATGGTTTCTTCTGACAGTTGAAGAAATGAAGGTCTTTATCGGATTTCTGCTTTGGCTGGCCACCACACTCTTCCTGCAGAGAAACTATACTGGTCTGAGGATCAAGATGTTGGCATACCAATTATAAAGAAATCTGTCAAGGAACAAGTATCATAAGTCTAAAAGCTTTATTCATTTCCAAGATGGCTTAGCCAATGAAATCAAGCACGACCGCGAAATTATGAATGAATCTTTTCAGAAATTTGAAACATTTGATGAAGAATATATGTACTACTTGGATGTAAAGGAAAACCAAAAGCATACTGTGTCAAATGCCAAGTAACTATGTATGAAGTGTTTTGTGTCATATCACAAGAAATAAAATGTTCAACATCAAATGCAGCATATACGGCATAATGATACTGTTAGATCCTAGTGCCCTATTTAGAGGACGACCATTATTTAAAAATGTATAAGTATTGTTATGCTAGTTTTATATTTAATGCTATTCATAGAGTATAGACATAAAAATGTGCATTAAAAAATTCAGCTTTCAAAAATAAATAATTTTTGGATTTAATGGGTTATGATGCAGTTAAACTCTGCAACCAATGTTGCAGAAGCGTTTCCACGCACGTTGCATTTGAATGCCATCTGAACAAAATCGTTACACTGTCGTATAAACAGAATGCTTGAATGATGGTTTACTGACATAAAAGCGTGCAAGCAGATATAAAAGAACTCGATAATGGTCGCTGATCGAGAAAGCAGCATATATCACATTTTTAAGACATCTATGTCAAAAATTGACAATGGTATGAAATAGTGAGAGTTCATCTCTGAATTCTTGCAGAAATTTTCGTCTCAGGAAAATAAAACTTAAGAAAATGTTTTACTATGTTCCTCCTCTTTATTTTACCACCCTTCAAAAAATCCACTCTTCTCATTTTACAACAGACATATTGACTCCTCTGCATCACTTTGTTCAGAATCATTGTTGTGATCACTTTTTTCAATTACTACTTCTTCGCTTGATTCGCCGTTATGAGGTCGTCTTCTGGCAGTTCGCTGAATATCTTCAACATTTCTTTTGGAGTTATTTTCCGATATTAAAAATCATTTTATTGCTACAGTATAATAGCTACTAATATTTGCGCGCGCACATACACTCACATGCTCGTAATTTTGACAGAAAGTTATTAAAATGAGATTACTTATGTGGACAGTTGCGTGGGGAACTTCATAGCCCAACTCGACAATGTTGAACAAACACGACTATAAACAATCCTTAACACTTGCAAAATAGGATGTGACTGTATCAACACACGTTCAAAAGAACAATGAACCAATCGCAAGAATAACATGATAGAATCATTAGCAATGTTGCCATATTCAAAAATGTAACATTGGGTACTTCATGCCCCTGCGCGCCCACTCTTTGGTTACACGTAAAGAGATGCACGCAACGATCGCCGAATGGCAGAATCAGCTGGAACATAGTTTTAAGACTAATAAAATATTTTTAAACTGTATCCTACTTTCTGATGATTAGGTATCCCAGAGAATGATAACGTTACAAGCAGCAACATTTCAACTGGAGAAGATAACAAAACTTGTAATTTAAATATACAGTTTGTTTCAAAACGACACCGAATGATTATAGCCGTTGCGTAGTTTATAAATTAGCTAATCCGAATTTCGGTGTCACAGATTCGAAATTCTGTTAGGTATAATTTTATGCAGCATTAAATATTACAAGATTTTGTGATTATGCAGCGTAGGAACCGCTGGTGTGCGACCTCAAAAATTGTTATTGGGACGCAGCAGCCACCAAAACAAAAGCATTGCACCTTGCTTGTTATCAGTGACCCTAGCCTTGCTTTCAGGTAATGAGGCAAAGGGCAGTTATTTGTGCAAGTCGACTAATAACTCTGACAGTTGCAAGGTTGCTCTTCACTGTAAAACTACACATTCCGTCCTAACAGGGAGAATTCGCGCGTACTTAGATATAAAATCCAAGCAGTATGGGGCGCTATACGGACGCCGAAATGACATATGGTTTTCATGTATGGAAGAGCTGAAAGAAGGTCAACGAACGCACGATTAATTTAGTTTCATTAAAAGTATTAATTGTAAAAATAGTTACATTAATGATAATATTTATTTGTTTAACTTCAGAGCATTTTGTTATGATCTTAATTGTACAATACCTTCAACCACTTACTGTAAATATCAATAGCTTCTTTTCAGTTATAAATGCTTTATATAGTATTATCAAATACTTGAAATAAAATGCTCGTCTCATTGTATAAGTCATTTAGTTTTGGTTAATTGATCTACAATTCCTTAATGTTTTCTGTTCTGTTTATAATTTAATGCTTCCATCCTCAACTTCGCTAACATTAACTTCCCTCTAAAAGGTATAAGTTTCATATGTCCACCAGCTTATATGCCATCACGGACTGCTATAACGGAATTTTGGAAGACGTTAAACACTCACAAGCTATAACTACGCAATAGCTTCTTTATTGCGATTTCATAAGCCAAAGAAATTCTTAATAGTAGCAAGCCACTGCGGAGTATGTCGGTATGTTTACAAACAGTTACAGCGCGCGATACGGCGTGTCACCTACACCTGCAAACTCCGACAGCGTGAGGCACGCGTCGTTGTTCCTGTCACTGCCTAATCCACACTCATTCTGGAGAATTTTTATGCGGCTCTATTGGCGGTAAAAACTATTTATATGTGTCAGACAGAAACGGAGCACCTGCTTCTATATGTTCTTTCGGTGTCGTTTTGAAACACCCTGTATCGGTGGCGAAAATGAAAGTAATGCATCTTTGGGAAAATATACAAAAAGGCCAAAAATAACTATCGATAATAAAACAATAGAGCAGGTTCAACATTTAAATTATTTAGGATGTGATTTTCGTTTGACTATGACAACGATTTGAAAAATAAAATTTATAAATTTCAAACTATGTGTGGGACTATTAGAAGAATACTAAAGAATAAAACACAAACAGAAACAATGTTAAAATTGTATAAGGCGATGGCAGTACCCCCCTTTACTTACAGCACAGGTCTGGCCTTGCCGTGGCTGGATACTTTTTTTTTCTTTTGTATTTTACGTCCTCCAACGTTAAGTCCTATCGAACGATGAATGGAATGGATAAAATGACGCTCAAATGAGCTCAGGGTTCATAGAGCTTAGAGTTACCCGACATTCATCTTTTAGTAAAAGGGAAAAACCCGGAGAAAACCTTATCCAAGTAGCTCACCCTGACCGAGATTCGAACTCGGGACCTCTTGAACGTGAGACAGACATGCTACCACCACGCTACCGAGGCGGGCACCTGGCTGAGTGGCTAGACTACTCGACTCTCACCAAGGTGGCCACCGGTTCGATCCCAGGCTCCCACAAAGTGAGATTTATGGTGGACAACACGGCACTGGGGCGGGTTTTCTCCGGATCTCCGGTTTCCCCGGCCATCTCATTTCTCCTGTGCTCCATCTTCATCGCATGTATCATAATATCACCACCTGCGGTGTCGCATATACTAAAATAGGGCGTTAAACACTGCCTTAATATTTATTATATCTAAAATAATATATAACAAAGCCTGTCAGAAAGATTGGAGATTTTTATGTTAATTTCCTTTTTAAAAACAATCTGTTATATATAACTTTTTCTACTCGTTCTTCAAACTATTCTTACACAATATTATTCCAGCTGCTTATTCATATTTACATACTTCGTAGTGGGACACTGTAGTTACAGGGATAGTTCACTACGACAAAAAAATAAATCATTTGAGAAAAGTAAAAGTTTTCTGAAAGTTCAGACCAATAACAAGGACAAATCTCGTAAATAGTTAACTGCACAAAAAATCTGTTGAATTTAAATTGTGATTTATGCAATGAGATTCTTGTCTGTCTTTTACAGTTAACTAATTATCTAAAATAGTTCAGAATTAAACTTCAGAGATTGTTCCTAGAAAATTTAAAATATTCTGACTTTGTGGGTTCGTAGAATTAGAAGTCAAAGTTGCAGAAATTCAAAACGTTCTTTATTTCCGTAGAAGTACAGATCCTTACAGTAACATAATTACATCACATACACAATTACAATCAACCAAGGTCGTTGACCACAACAAAGAACTCACTTTCCAAACACACTAGTTTCAATTACAACTCTCGTTCCGTTTCTTTTTATAACTGTTTTACGACTACTGTTTACGAGTGACTAATAACTAGCCATGGCTTCTTTTATACACAACCATTGATGATTCCAGACTGTTATAGAATGTTCTCTAATACATCACCAGATAAAACACGAACGTTCTAGACGCGTAACTTTATCTGTTTCGGCCAGCCTTTTATCTCCGCGCTATATTTATCTGCAGGCTCTTTGTGTACACAAGCCGCGCTATCGTAAATAATGGGTTCGTCACAGTATGCATCCCATTTGTTACAAAAATATCTTGAGCATATATCATCCTTTGTAAAAATCGTTAAGCCTTTTTAGGAAAATCAACATTTTTTAAAACCTTATTTTCTGACACAAATTAACACAACAAATTTTGATAAAAAGATTTAACGTAATGTTGAGTTTCGATAGTGAACAAAACCTAGAGTATTTTTAAAAACTAATTGCTGACAGCACCCTTAGACGTTTTAAATTTACTGGCTTCTGAAACACCAGAATGTTTAGAGATTGAGAGCTAATCTCATTATCAAAAATAATATGAAAAGCGTTTTTCCCTCTTCAAAAGTGAATAGACTAATTTATTTTTAGTTTAATTATCAATTATGTTACTCGATTGAAATAGAACTGCAGGAGACGTACATTGGCCGAGTAGTTAGACCGCTTGACTATCTGCAAGGCGGCTCAGCTTGGATCGCAGGCGATCGCGTATGAGCTTTGTGGTGAACAACACGGCGCAGGAGCGGGTTTTCTCCGGGATCCCCTATTTCCCATACCATCACTCCAACAATTGCTCCATTGTCATCATTTCTTTAATCCATTTCACCCTCATCTTGTCATTCACTTCTCTCACTCTCATACCAGGCATTGGGCTGACCACCCATCCTGGGTACTCTATATGACCCCTAGTTTCTGTTCCTCAAACCGACTCCTAAAGGCATACGGGATAGAAGAACAAGAATCCCCTAACACCATGACAGTGGTAAAAGTAGGGAAGTTACAGAAAAAGAAATACAACTGCATTTTAATAACTTAGTTGGTCTTACTCAGAGATATTAAAATTTGATGCTACTGTTAATTAGATGTTTTGGGAGCGATTCCATTAACCCTAGGTATGTTTTCAAGGAGTACTCAGGACAATGGTATATGAAAAATTTAAATCGTCTTACCAAAACTTGATTATTTATATTAAAAAGGGATATTTTAATAACTTTTTATACACATCATTATAATACTTGCGGCAAACCCGCATACCAGTGTTAAATTGATTGTGTTCTAATTGGAGCTATGAGTTCTCTTATCCTCAGGTGAATGGTTATAGGAAATGGATTTTGGTGGTTGTTGGCTACTCAGTCGTATTAATAACACTTTGTTTGTTGCCGAATTATTTGGTTTAATTCTTAATAAGTTTGCTTATCGACTCGGATCGGTGACCCCCTGCTAGTAAAATTCCTAACATAAATTCAATTTTACTTGAAACCCTGGATTACTTATTACACAGAAAATGAAGCTAGTTACAGTGGAGTAATAAATATTATACAAATAAAAATATTTAGTAAATATTTTTTCACTTATCTTAAGAAGTTGATGACAATACTTCTATCTTGTTTTTGCGAGATTGGGAAAAAATATTTATTTTAAAAAATAAAAATCGCGTAATGAATTTTGACATAGTGGCAATTGAATCTGTTTTAGGTTTGTTTCGTCTTCAGATGTTGGTAATGCGTAAATACATAAATACATAGTATCCTTGACAACGAAGTGTGTTGACTGAAGATGTGGTCAAATGCTCATGAAATTAATCTCGCAAAAACAAGACAGAAGTATTGTCATTAACTTCTTAAGATAAGTGGAAAATATTTACTAAATATTTTTATTTGTATAATACCTGGATTACTTGTTTAAAGTTACTTCCGCACGGTTTCTATTTCTTCTTCATAAGGTGACTACTTTGGTCTAATAGAGTTCTAATGCTACTTCCACTTACGTTGGTTGCGCTATTCTTAACTTCCCTACATTTCGGACTTACAAATCTTCGCTTCTCCTTCTTAACGCGCAGGAACATCCTTCTTGTCGTATTATAACCTTTTAAGTAAATTTTTCTTACTTCACGATTCAGTTCGAACCTTATTCTGACCCCTTCTCTAACTTTATCACATGACCAAACAAGCTCACCCTTCTCAAATGTTACATACTTTTCAATCCGTTGCGGCTCCAATTTGATCTGCCCTATTTTCTTTTATCTTCCCAGGTTTATTTAACCTTTGGGTTTATATTTTAAGGTTATTTTAGGTATTCTGTTATTATTCATCCTTAGAACTTATTTTTCTCTTTGATTTCTGATGTTAACAACATATAATTTATTTCCTCTAATTTTAATTCCCTGCTAATACCTTTACTGCTTTTATTGTCTTTTTAATGTATCTCTAAACAATCTAAAAAAATGTGCATTTTTGGAATGTTGATGTTAGTTCCTTGAAATTACTTGGACTAGTTAAATGAATAATTGATATTTCTATAAATTACAAGCTTGCAAGAAAGAAGTATTATTTTATGAAGAAAACAAAATACTAGTAATCCTGTCGTATTATTGTCCACACTAAAGAACAGAAGAATGATAGAATTAGTAATCAGCTGGAGAAAAAAGAATATGAATGCGCTTCTAGTTATAAAATCGTCCGTGGTGCTCTTGTGATTGCGGCAATGTAGTGACAAACGGGGCGGAAAGGATTCTTTAAAAAACAAAATCGCTCTCTACATAAGCACAATAGCCAAAAGTGTCCTGAATATTCCAGTTTCCGTGATTCTTTTGTACAATCAGTTATCATTCAGTCATAAGGTTTCAGTTAAAACTAATATCCAAAGGCAATTTTATTTACAAGAATAATTAAAAAGATAGAAATCAGAATTACATTAGAAAGAGAAATAGGAATGTTTTCTGCTCCAGTGCATACATAAATTCAAATGAAACAAACAAACAAACAAACCGTAAACAATTTTATTTACATAACAAATTATTCAAAGGAGTAAAATGTTAGCCGCAGGATTAAAGTGTATGTTGTGCTGTGCATTCGCAATCAAGCTTCTTCAGCGTTATTATTTTAAGGAAATAGAAAGGACGCTGGATTTCGTTTTCACACACAGGGCTCTGGTAACACGGAGAGAGGCTCAGCACTGTCCCCGGAAAATGCTAATCGTAATAATCACAATAACAGCAATAACAATAACAATGGCGATGATATCTAATAATGTCGAAGTGGCGACCCACAGACCGGCGGCCTTCCGCCAAAATTATTTTAAGAAGCCCACTAAAAAATTAAAAAGGTTATTAAAATAAACTTAAATTCCCAAACTATAATGTAAATGCAACCAAATTAAGCTTCATGTGCAATGATTATTGGTATTACTTTGAGTTTTATATTGAACAAATAAACTATCGTATTATAAATGACAATATCCACTACACCTCAGACCTTGCCTATTTAGTTAGTAACTGCTCAATGTTCTCATTAGAATCCAGTGATCTAGTTTCAATAATTTGGTATATCTGTTTCTCAGAGATGTAGTTTCCAAACTCGACGAGACGCTGCCTTTAGGGTCATGACAAGACTAAAATAAATATTAATCTTGGCTGGCCCCGTAGCTCAGTCGGTAGAGCACCTGCCTGCCGTGCTAGGGGTCCCGGGTTCGATTCGCGGCGGTGGGGGTGGGGATTTTTCTCCGACCAAGATAATTCCCCATCTTCCCCAGAGTCTTAAGTATGAATGAGAGTGTGAATGTGTGCGTGATCTAATGATTAAAACCCAAAGATAACGAGTTAACACCTTCAGTATGTTCCAAAGGAGAACGGCCGCCGATATGACCATAGCAGTTAAAGGCGGGGTATAAATGGACAAGGAAAAGAAAAATAATCTAAGACTATGACAATGGTAGTAGTAGTAGTAATACGTAACTGAATTCAAATTCAATATCCACTAAATCAAGCTATAATATTTGGGAAATAAGAGCAGTAATTTTGGCACTTTTCCAAGAAATATTATATAAGAGATTATACGCATTCAAAACCCATACATATAAGTAACTTTTGAATAAGTTAATAATCTTAACTATTTCGGTTGTAAAGGACCATACGAATAAACATGTGATGTAGACACAATATTCTTATAATTGCAAAAGCCAAAGCAAAAAGTTAAAAGAACACTTTGTATAAAAGTTAGCAGAACAGTAGCTTTAGACCTGTATGAAGTGCATGCTTCAGTGCCCCTACCATCATTAACAAATTGTTCGAAGGTTTGTACTTAGGTTTAATAGGATTATAGGCAGCAAAAGTGAGGATTTGAGAACACTAGGGATGTATAGCCGACTCCACCGCTAAAGAAATAGAGCACCCGTGCATAACCACTGAAAGATATGATGGTCACATAAAGAATTACAGGCAAATACGTCTTAAATGAATAGAAAAATTCAAGAATTCCAAATCTTATTGGGGCAAAGCACTTTCCAAAATGCGATAAGGAAAAATTTCCAAGATGCCCCCTAAATACCAACCGGAGTCAAAGTCAATATTTTAAATGTATCAATGATACTAGTACATTCCTGTTCCTCTCTATAAATTAAGCCACTATTATTAACAGTTTCTTTTTCTAAAATAGGTAGTTGAGCTTTTATAGTATGTTTTGCTGAAGTTAGTGCATCTCATGAGCTCGAAAATGAAGTATCAAATGAAACAAAAATGGGCATTTAGTTTCTAAGCCACCGAACTTCCGGTGCCGTGCTTATGTTACGTGGCGATGTAAACGAACAACGAAAATGGATTACTCTGCGCGTGACTAATTGGTGGGAGCTGTCGCGCTATTTTATCCAGCATTTGGCAAACATGTGCGCTATCAACAAACTTCTATGAAAAGTTTTGTTTTGACGATTTCGATGTTTGAGTAGCTCATGAAGTAGCACTTTTACGTTTTATGCAAAGGTGTGTGTACTGTTTGTGTATGTACTTTGAGTTCAGTGCAGTGAGCCTTATTCGACATGCACAAGTACATAAGAGCGGACATGACCGACATGGTGCTCGCATAAAGCGGGTTATAATAGTGTATGCGGATGGTTTTCCATACATACTACACATTATTCTTCGTTCGCGGCCACTGAGAGATGACTAAAAGACACCGAACACCAAAGTTTGAGGAGCATCTGTTGACACTGGTCGAAGAGAATCCATCCACCAGCACTCGGCAGGTGGCCACTTCTCTCAAATAGCCGTGTGGCGTGTAGCCCATGACCAGCAGCTCCGTCGAAACCATCTGCAAAAGGATTAAGTACTGCCGGAGGACTATCCATGACGCTACAGTTTACGGATTGATATTTACAACAATGCATACTGCTTGTCGCTATTCACAGACGAATACACGCTTACCCAGACGGAATATTAAACTTGCATAACATGCCTTTTGTTCCTTCAAAGTCACCACCCAGTCACACACGTTTGGTATCAACCAATGGGCTGGAATATTTGCTTATCATATCATTGGTCCTTATCTCTTCCCAAACAGACTAATAGGGCCGGTCTACCTCGCATTTTCATAGAGATAGTTTGCCTAACTTTTTGGAGGGCGACCCACTACACATTTGGCAGGTAATGTCGCTGCAACACGGAGTTCCAGCACATTGAGAGAAATTTGTGAAATTATCTCTACGTTACTGTCTGCCCACCACAAGAAGGCAAGCGGGGAAAGAAGGGGAGAGGAGCTTGAACTGGTTGTCTGCTATGTTAGTGGATCTATGTACTACGAAATGAGTGTATGAGAGTGCATAAGTCACCCATGCTCCAGAATGAATGCTCGTTTCAGTAACTGCAGTGATCGGTATTATGCCTGAGTGAGTTATATGACAATACTGCATATTTTATGTGAACCTTGCGATTATATCATATCCGGAAGGCGAACATAAACACAGCAAAAGTGATCACGTTACACATTCCTCTGCCTTGCCTTCTTGTGGTGTACAGATGGTACATACCGCAATTAATGGATTGGTAGAGAGCAGTTCCGTGGTCTTCACGATCACCAGATATGACACCACATAGGTGGATGGTGTACGTTTTTAGTACTCCTGTAACGCCATTGCACGGGTACACAGAGCGATTGCCGTTCTTTTAGGTCAGTCACACTTATTGAAGCTCAGCGCCGCCGATGTAGGTTCTGCATTGACGTAGGAGGTACCCAGTTTGAACCCCGTTTGTAATGTTAAGCTGATTTGTGCTGAACACCATCTGTTCGTTGTAATGACGACATGTGGAAGAGACACTTTGATGGTTTAGTGTCCAAACCGTGCGTTTCCAGACCTGGATTGCTGCTAGCAAAATGATTCGTTTGCCGTCCTGCGCAATATACCGAGCGTTGTCGGGGGGTTTTCTTAAGGGTCAACCTGTGTACAACAACCCTCAATTTTCACACCCATTTCCGTGAACCATATCGAATACCAAAAAAATTTCTTATTCATTATGCAACAATTAAGTACATAAACAGCGGTGAAAGTTAGATTAAGGAGGTTTGAAAACATAATTTTCATGCCACTGTCTCAGTGGCAAGAAACACATGTAGCATATTATTTCGGTAACCTTTAGTACCCCTACTGTTTTCCTATGGTGTGATACCCTACTTGTCTATATCGAGTGTTTGTTGAAAATAAATATTTACAAGATCTCTATATCCTAAAAGCAAGCGCATTTTGAAGACGCCCTTCAGTAAAAAGTTCTTAACTTCGTGTTTCTAAATAGAACCATTCGAAGAAATGAAAAGTGGAAAATAACGAAGTATAGAATATTTGAAGAATGAAAGCGGAGGTTTCTATTGAATTCATTACATTCCAAATAGCCCATTACATGAACACTTTTCCTTGTGTCTTTTTAACTCAAGTAATTTAACCACAAAATGTGGCCCACCGCATTAAAAATTATGGTAACCCTACTTATGAGTATTTACACCGGCATTTTAATTTTAGCTATTGAACAGATTGTTGCCGAGGCCAAAGCAAATTACGGAATTACACAGTTGGTGAAACTATAAAAGGCGCATCTAGAAAGATTATCTGAAAACGTTAAAATTGGTATGACAGAGAACTGTAATTATTTGAAATTCAAAGCAGTTTTAAGTCAAAGTGATCAGTTGATAATATATAAGTAATTATAATGAATTAATACTTATTAAAATTAATAAGAAATAGAAATCTGAAATTTTATAGGAATAGCTTCTAAAGTACCTGAAAATAAATGACTAGAAAATTGAAGTGAATTTTTCACATTAAATGTTCTTTATAAGTACCAAATTATTCTGTAAATTGAATATACCCATTATACTCTCTGAAAAACAAATGTTTAATGCTGAAGTATTACTTCAAAAATATAAAACAGCAGTATTGCTGTAAACAAACGCTCGTAGCAGAAGAGTGGTCAAAATGGAATGTGTAATGAGTTTAACTAATGAGCCTGTTATATAACCAGGTTGAAGTGAAATGACTTTTTGTGCGTGTGTACATGAGAGCAACCAACAGCTTTTGTGCTACGATTTCCACCCAACACTTCTTTCATCTCTTTTGTGAAACTGTTTTCTCCTCTTCGTGGAGTAATGTGACATTCATTGCGCAGCGTTACAGAACCTGTTTATTTAAACAGAGGGCCATGTTTCGGTTTAGCGACCCTATTCACTGCTGTGCGAAGCCATCTGTAAAATGAGCAGTTGTTGTGTAAACTTCCTGATGCACCTAACTTCCGGGATTTGTTAAATCCTGAGTACTTTTGCTTTACACAACATTAACCCCCATACCAAGGACCGTATGTGAAAGGTAAGGTCACACAGCTTGTAATCTAAATATTATAGCCACGCTCATAAGGATAACATGCGACATTCCTTTGTTTCCAGGGCGGTATGACATACGTCCCTTATGGCAGCCTTCCTACAATAGAATCTTCCACCTACCCAAAGGATAGATAAGTCTCGAACCTCGGTCCGAGAAAATATAGGAAACAGATAAGAGCCGACCTACACAGATTTAATACACTAGTCAACAGTGGTTTCGGTACAGTGTACATATAAAACTTAATTTTATACTATAATGTGACAAAATGTGAAATCAGAAGAAGTCCATCACATCAGAATTAAAAGTTATGACCTCCAGGTTATATAACAGAGTTGATTACTGTATAATTTTTAAGTGCTTTGTGCATAAAAGGAGTGTAATAAAAGTTAGTGCAGGTGCCTTTTTGTTTTTAACTTTAATATGGTCGACTTTTTAAATGCAATATGTAACAGTGTATTTTACAGTGACTATTTAAAACCTCCAGTCACATACATTTGCTTACTCTTCCTTCTATGTTATCTCAAGTCTTTGAATTTTTCTTTTCCTTTCAAGAATTGATGTGACTAAGTCCATTTGAGAGAAAAAATTTTGTAGGCATTGAAAACACATGGAAGAAATCAAAACGTGGATATACAAACCATTTTGATTCATTCTGTTATATATGTGGTGAATTCATATTGTGACTTTGTGGGTTCGTAGAATTTGCCAAAATTCTAAATGTTCTTTATTTGCGTAGAGATACACTGTTCAATTCTCACGTAACAACATTACATCACATAAAACACAATCTTCCAAGTCTATGCCAACAATAAACAGCGTCCAGTTTACATCAGCTCTCGTTACAACAACACTTGTTACACAACTGACTCATCACTGGCCATGGTTTCTTTCTATACACCCATTCATGAATTCCAGACTTATCGAATTTTCTCTAACATGTCACTAGAAAAGACACGAATGTTCTAAAATGTAACTATATCGGTGTTGGCTAGTCTTTCACCTCTGTGACAAACTATCCGTCTCTTGTTTATCGGCGCTTATCTTGTTTATCGTTAATTGTCGTCGCTTTGTGAATGCTAGCCGCCTATCAGTTCCTTTATATACACTAGCCGTGCGATCGTAAATAATGGCTCGCGATAATATCAAGGAAACAAAGAAAAATTTAGTCAGTTAGAATTTGCGGCCTGGCGTTCTTTTAAGGATGTCGTTGAAGGTTTTCTAGGGAATACAAGAGCAGAAAACACTGACATATTAGTGGGAACTCTTTTAGAGAACTATAAAATCTTGGATGCAGAATGTCAGTAAAAATGCACTTCATTCTCATTTACATTTCTTCTCTACCAATTTGGGAGCGGTTAGTGACGAACACGGAGAAAGGTTCCATCAGGACATTTTGCGAATGGAAAGCCGCTATAAAGGTAGATGAACCCCTTCAATGTTAAGTGACTACTGTTGGTTTTTGAAGCGTGAAGTGTACAATATTAAGTAAGTTGTCTTCAAAAAGACTCAACCCTCCACCCTCAACATCATCATCTAGCAAATGAATGTTGCAATTTTTCTTGTCAAACTGTATATTATGCCCAGGACACCAGAGTAGGATAGTTTTGTGGCATTATGTATGTTATATATTGCATAAATTTGGTGTAGACCACCCTAATCTCTATTTCTAGATATAGGCATTTATAAATAGAAACCTCCGTAACAAAATTTGGAGGGTGATGACGAAAATCTAATTGCATTTTCAGAAACAGCAAGTCCAAATTAGTTAGGTCCACCATGATTTATCTCTGTACCTAAAAAAATTGTTTTTCACCAGTATTATTGTCATGCTGCTCGAAACGTGCTCGATGGCTTTAGTTTTGTGAGTACAAACATCTCAGATAACGCACTGATTATTCTCGGAAGAGAAAAAGGGGTACTGGCGCGCTTCTCGGACATATGCTAAGCACCAATGAACACATCAGGTCAGCCAATGCACACTCAGGAATCACAAATGGCAGATAGATGGTATGTTCCGTTGGAGTAAACAGTGTGTTATTTGAGAGGTTTCTATTAACAAAGACAAAGTCAGGGTAGCCATTTGAGCAGCACGACAATACAGCTGAATATTTTGAAAGCTGAAGCATAGTGCAGGTATTGAGAAAAGGAAGTTTTTCAAGATTTGTTGTGAGGTATGCATAAGACTTTGTACTGTCTCACGGCTAGCTCTGAATGTCCTGGTGTGATTTCTCTTCATTTATTTCCCAGTTAATGACGTTGTTTGACTTGCTGCTGCACACTTCTTACTTGACACATAATTTAAATCATGTAATGTTGCCATAATTTCTCCCTTCTTATATTTTCCACACCTATATACTACCATAATTTCAGGTGCTTCTTTCCTTTTATCTCTTACACGCCGCGATACATGCATATTTGTAACCCTCCTCTTAATGACGAACTTTAACTCTGCGCACTTTATCATGCCGTATCTATTGTTTATAAGTGTACATCTAACCAAAAGGTATACGCCTAAACAAGTCTGCAACTAATCAAGAAGTGTACTACACGTTACCCTAATTTCCACACGCCCTTGTCTCTAGGATACCTCATCTATCTATACCTGTTTTCTAGGTCTTTACTATTTCGAGCCTGTCACGTGGTATACAGTACTTTTTATTGGGAGCGAAATTTTCTTAAATTTACGCCTGTGGCTCCTCAAAATAGTATCGCTCAATGGGGCTATTAGGTCCATCTCCTTAAGGTGTATGACCCTACGGCGTCATAACGAGACTGTTTCCTATCTTTTTTTCTCAAAGAGCGATGCATTCCAGTCGGCGCCGGTCTGTTGCTGAATTGTTAGATTCTCTCTCTCCTTCTCTCTCTTACTTGCTTAAAGTAAGAAAAACGAGCAGGATGGCTCAGGTGGTTTCGTCTGTGGCCCGCATTCGGAAGACCCGGGTTCGATTCCCGTGGCCGACCCACTTGACCCATGGGCTGTTTTCGGCGGTTTTCCCAGGGTCACCAGGCAAACTCTGGGTAGGTTAATTGCATCCCCCGAATTAGCTGTCCCTCCATTTGATCACCATCATCATTTCACATCATCTCTCATCTGCTGGTCTCTTTCAGGGTAAAAGTGTTGGCGGTGCATGGCAGGATGATATGCTCCAAGTAAACCACTTCTTCTTCCGATAGGTCTGTTTCAGGCCTCCGGACCGACTGATAGAACCGCTTCCGAATTACAGTAGGGGGAACGTCCGTTGTCCTGGCCTACCGGGGAAGGTTTGCATATAAGTAAAATGTAGAGACCCTGCACTGTCGTGTTTCCTCTCGCCTCATCCTTCCTCCCGGGGATGCCCCATTTAGGGACATGGGTACAATAGAGCAAGACTGGTCCCAGAGCCAAATTCCCTCCGTAGTAACCCTAATCCTACAGTAAGAAGAGGAATTTATTTTTATTCCATCCAAAATTTTGATGTCAGAATTTCACTGAAATTGCTGTGAATCAAAAATATATCTTCTGTTTTGTCTAACACGTGCTTAATATGTGAATAAAGTGTTGTATTCCGCCAAAAATGGAAGTATTAATATCTTGGGAACTAGCTTAAAAAATAAGACATTTAATACAAATAATATACATCAAACCGGATTACTGTATTAAATGCCACGTAAATGGTACTCAGCTTGTATATTTTAAACATTTTACTGACGATATCCTTAAAAATAAAAAATCAAAGGATCAGCCACTATGTCTTGTCTCTATGCACACATACTTAAGCTGGTGTCCGTGGTTCAATGGGTTAGAGCGTGGCAGCTCTTGTCACCGGTTACGGAATCTTCCCTATCTTCTTTCACCCATAGGCGTGGGCTTTCAAGTTAACGTATTCGTCCAGTGTTCCTTCTATTCACTGTATTCTTAGTATGAGATAATGGTAACTCATAAGATCTTTAGGCCAAAATGGGAGGGCTGCTGAGTTGGTACTCTGCAATCCCCATATGTACCTCCACCACTACTACCAAGCATAAATGTAACGCTATTTTGTATCTCAAATCCTCGTTTAAGAAGCAGTTTTTAAAATAGAAATTTTGTATTACAATTACCATTTTCTTGAGTATTATTAAGCATCTAGAGAGCACAGAGGGTCCTTTTCCACGACATTAAGTTAAGAATGAGGGTAAACACTGTGAAGAAGCACACAAACAGAAAAGGGAAGTGGGTCAGAAAAGGGCTGCTGCCAACTTCAATTCTAATTTCCGTTCCCACTCACGTGCAATGCTTCTGAGGCTTGCAGATGGCAGCAGAGGCGCAATGAAACTCATGCTATCCAAACAAGAATATCGTTTAATTAAATTACAGGAGGCGGAAAATGTTCCAACACAAGCTCTGTGTTTGGAAGCAATACAGTCTTGATTTCGTAATGATGCAAATATGAATATTGTAAACGCTGTGCCTTCCGTTTTCAAATAAGTTCTGCAGCAGATGTTAACGTGTACAAAGCAAGTACTGGTATCTTGCCATCGCTCCGTTAATGTTGGATAAGAGATGAATGCTGTTCAGGTCAGCTTAGTTAAGTCAGCTTAGTTAAGTAAGGCTCTAGCTATTTTACTATAACTAATTTCATCTTACAGTCGACCTCAAAAAAAAACACACATAAGGACATTCAAAACTACATTTTTAACAAAATTTCAGAAAACTGGATTCTTTAAGAAAGAATCTTGTATACTTATTGCGCTTAGTATCTTTTTCCCGTTTACAGTCAAAGGGTCGATGTTCATATGCTCCGATTTACCCCAATGCTTCTACCAAAATAAACATGAACGCAAATTAAAGGAAACCACTGCAGAATAGCGACAAATTATAATAAATTGCACACATAAGGGACAACCTGTGTAAAGGTAAGAAGAACGGTGAATAGAAGTCATTCACCATTTGTAGTACAGTTCATCGCTACAGACAGCAGTAGATGCATTTCAAATCCACCCAGAACTGAAGACCAGCAAAACTGAA
This sequence comes from Mantis religiosa, assembly GCA_030765055.1. Lineage (NCBI taxonomy): Eukaryota > Metazoa > Arthropoda > Insecta > Mantodea > Mantidae > Mantis > Mantis religiosa. Next base: position 98,061,008 of record CM060951.1, on the reverse strand, counting down.
GGATGTAAGAGTTGTGATTAATCTGGGGGTAAAGCTTCAAGACCAGCAGCACCTGCAATTGCAGCAGAGCAGACGGAATCAATTTATTAAGAAGTTCATCCACGTACAATCGCACTAGAATGCTGAATAGTGCTGGTTACCATGCAAGGGGGGGGGGGGCAGGGAAGAAGCCATACGTGAGTAAAGTAATAAATAAAATATTAAATAATTTCCAAAACATATCTGTCGCGGAGTTTAGAAATCTGGGATAATGTTCCGTGGTCTGATGAAAGTAAATTTAATATTTACAGCAGTAATGGTAAAATCTTAGTCTGGAAGAAACAAACCATGAATGCGTCCAACGATTATGATGGGCAGAAAAAAACATGGTAGAGGCAGTGTAATGGTGTGGAGGTGCATGACACTTGCAGGTGATGGGGTCTTGTTTATTTTTCAGATGATACCATGAATAAGTACGCTTATTTACGCATATTTAAATAGTGTTTGAAAAGCATTGCTGAGAAATTAGGAAGCTTTTACTACCAGCAAGATAATAATCCCAAGCACACCATGGCTTCTGAACCACGTTCCGAAACTTCTGCATACGTCACTACAATCTCCAGACCTGAATCCGATTGAATATATTAATAATAATCTAAAAGAACGACTCAGAAAAGACATGTGGCAAAGAAAATCCAACTGAAAGAAATACTTCAGAAGAGGGAATAGCATCAGAGCTGATTTGACAACAAAACATGTGTGCTCAATGCCTAAAAGGCTGTTATCTGTTTTAAAATCCGAATAATTTTGTCTACTTCAAGTACCGGTTTCTTCTATGTATTTCTTCAGAATGAGTAGGTTTGTTCTTCATGTATATATACGAGGGCTGTTCGATAAAGAATGATCATAATTTTTTTACGGTCATAATTTTTCGCACTAAAATTCAATCTTATTATATTCTGTTAGCTTAATGTGAAAAACACTCGTCGTAGTAGTTTCATTGTTGGTACACTTGGTTTCCGCCTGCGAGAACCAGGAAAGTTCAGACATGTTCAGTATCGCCTACCGCTGCAATGGAGCTAACATGTAGTTCAAGTTGATGTTAGAGGAAGATCCGGAGTATCTTACAAACGTAAGAAACATGGCTATATCATTTTTACCCTGAGAGCAAACAGCAAAGCTCAGTGTGGAAATATCCTTCATCAACAACCCCCAAAAAGCAAAAGTGGTTGCTTCTGCTGGGAAAGTTATGGTCATCTCATCCTTTGATATTCCTGGAATGGTTTATCAGCATGTTGTACCTGCACACACATCAGTAACTGGAAAATACTACAGGGATGTCCTGAAAACATTGCAATTCCATATCAGGCGCAAAAAACCACATTTCCATGAAGCAGGCTGGATGCTGCACCACGATAATGCGCAGCTGCATATAGAAAATGTTGTTGCTGAATATCTTGCAAAAATCAAAGTACAGTGCATCCCTCACCCTCCCTATAGTCCGGATTTAGCCCAATGTGACTTTTTCCTATTCCCTAACTTGAAGAAACGCCTTCGTGGGATGCATTATCCATCATCAGAAGCAGTGGAGAAGGCTGCGGAGGCGATTTTGAGTATCTCTCAAAAATTGTATCCAGCATGTCTTTGAAGACTGGCAGAAATGCTGTGACAAGTGCATCGCGTTCAGGGGCGACTATTTTGAGAAGGACGATCAAAATTATGAGGATGAGTAAAGGTACGTTGTCAAAAAGAATTATGATCATTCTTAATTGAGCAGTCTTCGTATATACATATTAGCATTAAATAGTGAATGACTTAATAGAGTGGAAGTTCTTTAATTCGTAGCTCAGTAGATTTGTTCATATTTATGTAATCACTTCCTGTACATACAACTTCGTCCGACTATTTATGTCCGCGTCAGTACGTAAAACAGAATCTAAAATCACAACTTTCGATTTTGTCAATATTTACGCTCAGGATCTCGGGTGCATTTCTTAAGACATCTAAAACTTCTTCCTGTAGGTCAATGAGAGTATCTTGCATTTGAATGCATGATATTCAACCATTTAACACAGAAACAGCTCATAAATGCATGCGTTTAGTGAATAATAGTAGTGAAACTAGTGTGGAATTGTCCCAACTAGGAAACCCAATTTCCCAAAAGTGTACGGTGTATCTACAGTGATGGATTAGACGCTAAAGGGCAACTCCGCATTAGATGCTTGGCCTGTTTTGAACGTGGGATTGGTATCACATGGTGCCTTACCTTAAGGCAGACATGCTGCCGGACAGTCCATTTGCTCAATGGAAACCTTTATGAGTGGTATGCCATTTACTGCACAGCTTCCTTTGCATACGAGATATCCATGATTATATCTCTAGTATTTAGCATTAAAAGGGGCGAACTGTTTGTATTTCTGCTGCCCCAGCTTTTCCACAAATAAAAGGCATTAAGCCGCCCATTCAATTCCGTAATAGTAGATATGTGGAATTCAAACTCTGGCTCTGTTCGGTATTCATTTGAGTAGGAATGGGCAAAAAGTAAGCTAACATTATTATAACAGCAACAAACGTGATCGGGACACAGGAAGTTGCTTATTACAGATACATACTTAGCAAAAGTTAAAAAATAACAAATTCGAAGTTAACTTGTTACTTACTCTATGATTACAAAAGTAGTCAGGGTAGTGGGGTCATAAGTTAACTAATACTCAAAAATAGGCATGCAAAATTAACATTGACAAACTTAATTATTTACTCATATAAAATTAACAGGAACGGAAAGTGTTCGTCTGGGTGGCTCAGGTTTTTAGAATGGCCTATTAGAATCTGGGTTGCGGGTTCAAACCTGGTCCAGAACAATGGTTTTTAATTGTACTTAAAATTGATAGCCCAATCTCAGTATATTTATTGCAAGCAAGAAACTTGCGGGACGAAATTCTGGCACACCAGTGGCGTTGATATGAATTTGAACATTAACAGCATCGTTGACCCAAAAATAAAATCACAAATATAATTATTTGTAACTAAAAGCTTCACTTATCGTATAAGAAATGACGGAATTCTTCTTATAAATTGATCAGGATCGCGATGTCGTGAAAACTTTTTTCACATCATCAGCCACAGTCATAAACAACATCGTCGTCAACATTAAAATCGCTAGATGTCACTATGTTCTTGTTAGTACTACAAAAATCTGAAAATGAAACAAATTTGAAAACAGAATCGACTGCCAGTATTTCAAAATTCATTACGCGATGTTTGTTTTTTTTTTTTTTAAATAAATATTTTTTCCCAAGCCATTATGTCTATCGGACTATTTAATTGCTTTAATAATTTAACTTCAGGATTTATTTCATGGTTAAATAATCCAAAATGCTCTCCTACTGCCGATTTATCAGTCTGTTTGTACTTAATGTTACGAAAATGTTCTGTTCTTTCGTTCTCGTTTCCAAATTACGTTTTGTCTTTCCTGTATAAACCTTATCACAATCGAAACAATTAAATTGATAAATACCAGATTTTTTACTTTTAAGAATTTTATTTTTTAGAGAAATGCAGTAATTTTTAATACTATATTTATTTTGAGGAACTAAAGTTATACCAAGCTCCTTAAAAACATTTTGAAAATGTTTATTAACCCAAGGATGGTTAGCAATTTTTTTTAAAATTATAATCTTTTATTTTTAAGGGTAGAAAAATCATTAATAATATTTTATATTTAAATTTTTCATTTTTATGTATAAAGTCTTTAATAAAACTATTAATTAACGCACTATTAATATGTTTATATTCTTTATCAATTCCTCTTTATTCAGGGGTATATTATGGTATATTAACAAAACATGTTTATTTGTGGAACATTTGTTTTCATAATAAACAATTAAATTAATAAGATAAAATCTAAGTAGTACAATAACATTCATCATCCGACTGCAAAACATCCTTCTTTCCACAAAAGTGTATATTATAAGGCCATCAAAATATTTAAGCTCTCTCTAATGGTCTTGAGGAAAAACTACACAGCTTCAGATCTTTTAAAATTGCTTATTAAGGGTATCTATGCTCAAAATCATTTTATTCTGCACAAGTTTATCTGAATGATAAATTATCATAGGTAATGTCACGAGTGGTTTTAAAATTGCCGATAAATTCACGAACAACAAAGTCGCGAGGGAATTTATCTAGGGAAGTTCAAAACCACGAGTTGCATTTGTAAACCCTATTTTGTGAATAAAAATAATTGTTAACAGCAATAAAACAAGTTATTTGATTCCCTAAATCACATAGGCCTACATTATCACATGAATGAAACAACCTCACAAGTCACGGCATACAAGATTACTTATTCTTACTGGCCGTACGTAAGTTAACACTGGTGAAAGCAACTTTGGTCTTAAAGCAGTCAGTTGGCGCTCATTTATTGTAAGGAAATAATAAGTAACATAACCTCTTCATATGATCGTTATACGTAACACTAAAGGAACATGTGATAATTAATGAGCGAAAATCCTAGTACTTGATTGGTCTATACGAGGAGAGTGACGTATGTGTGAAATAGTCGTGCTAATGCCTATGTAGCTCTTTAAATAATATTTAGCTGTGTGACGCCACCCTTTACGCAGCCGTCTGATGCGTGTACTTACATGTAACCACTACTAGCTGGAATGCGTAAACCTTTAGGCCCTACCTCACTTAGGATAGGCCGAGGTCCAGGTTTGTGGGATCGACAAACAATGAACATACCCAATGATGTGACCATTAACTATATAAGCTTTAATATATTCGCCTAAAATTTTGAAAAAATAACTGCATTATCTAACAGAGTTTTCCTAAAACCCCAACACAGGGAAACAAAGGTGGCGCATGAGCATTACATTCTCTAATAAATACATTTATAAATGTGCATGAAATACACACATAAAACAACAGTATCTAAATTGAAATCGGGAATACAAAAGGTTCCCCATTAAACAGCATAAACACCATAAAGCGGGGCTACCTAGTAAATCCACAAACTTGCAAGGAAAAAAAAAAAACAGGTTAAACAACTTCTGACCCTGAAACTTAGTTTCTCAACAAATCACGATCAGTGAAGACCCTAACGGGAACAATTTACATGAAAACTCAAAGGCATAACGGAGATACCCAAGATGTAACCACGCCAAAGCCAACACACATACTGCTTCACCTGCTCGAAACAGTCCGTCCAAGAAAGCAGACCGGGGAACCTCAGCACTGAGGAAAACTGAAGCGGAGGCAACCCGAACGAAATGCCCGAGAACACCGACCGAAGCGAGAAGCACAGAAATCACAATTGCGGAAATATCGGCACAGCTATTTTAGTGAAGAAACGAGCTATCTATATTTGATGCCTGTTTCAAAGATATTTAGATATTTGCGTTTGTGTCTTTACTGAAGAACTGCCAATAGATGCTATGCATTGCTGATCAAATAAAACAAAATAACGAGATATCCTGTCTGTAAAAATCTAGTAAACTTTAAAACAAGGCTCAAAAAATATTTGTATACAGAGTGAATCACCTAAAACTTTTACCTCGAATATTTTGGAAATGAAAAGTGTATTTGATCTGCGGTTTTCTCGGTATTTGTTGGTAGTTACTGGCTCATAGTTTTAGCCTGTAAACATATTTTAATAATTCTTAGAAAGTGTGGCTTTTGAGCAAACAAAACTTTTAAATGGAACAATCCTTATTTATATGAACAAAATAAAAATAGAATAAATTAAAATGTCAATGCTTTTTGTTACAGAACTCTAGTAATATAGTTTACAATAAATCTCATTTTGAGCCTTTAAATACCGATCCTTGTTTCTTCCAATCAACCAACTTCATTGCTAGGTACGATGTTATTTTTGTTTACATTGTGTTCAATGATTGCATTGGGACTTTCTAGTTAGTTAATTTGATAATTCAAGCAGTAGGTCGTGAGTGAGAGATAGGATTTACCTATGCAGGAAATGCTGACATACTCAAGTGGTATGGAAAGTGTAGGAAGGTTGCATCCCTATAAAAATTTTCTCCATCAAGAGCTGCCCGATAGTGAGAATCATGTTATCTTTCGTACGTGGGCATTAACAAATGATACTCCACATTCATTAACCATCTACATTGTCGTTTGTGAAAATTGCAATACCAAAAGAGAGTTTCCCGAATAACTCGAAACTTGATGGAACTGTAGAACAGTGTGCAAGCAATGATTGATGAGGTTTGCAGAGAGATGAGTACACGTAGGCCGAGCAGAACCCTGTCCTGTCAGTGGACAAATTCAGTATGGCACCAAGTGTAGTCAGTGCAGAGCTTTCAAACAAGGTGTAAGCAATAAAATAAGTTCCAGAATATCACGACGACGTCAAAGGGAGCCATATCGGCATGTGAATGAAATCGAGAATGATCGGTTCCAGGAGGTGGGTTTGTCATATTGTGACATTTCGGCTTGTACAGGGTATGCTGGTACGATAGTGATTCTTCTGGAAGCAGTAGGTAGATAAAGGTCCTACGCAGCGAAGAGCGGGTACTGGACAGTAAGATCCAAAACACGGGATGACCAACTTGCCCGCGTAGTCATAACTCATAACGCACCGTACAGCTTCATCCATGGTGTTGACTCGACGTTGGAGCATTGCAAAAACAGTTCATCACGATCTGTTACAGGTTGAACTGTTTGCATACATGTCATTATATCGGCTTCGAGGCTAACGAAAGAGATAGGCTTCGGCGCGACAGGAAAACTTTCGTGTGACGTCACACAGGCAGTCTGAGAGAGTGGACAGCGTAGCGCAGAAGTTACACTGTTTTGTTAGTGAACTGAATGATTATGAATAAACAGTATTTCACATATGTTCATCATTCTAGACAACTATACTTTAATTAACATAATTATACAAGCAATATTATATTAGAAGGGATTTTATGTCTCGGAACTGATTTTTGGTATGCTCGTACTACTAAGCTATATTACGTTTCTTATAATTACTTACGTATTTATAATATATACCACTTATGTTATTATACTTTTTAGATCTATAAACATAATACTTTAAAGAATAAAGAAATAATGTATAAATGATAAGATACAGTATATCGCTCACCTTCAAATAAAGTTTTCAGAAGACATTTTGAATCCCTTTTTCCTAAAAAAATTACTTATATTTCTCGCACAATAATTTCAGTTTAATTGTTTATCGAATCAGGAACTATGAATGTAAAATGTTAGGATAATACCTAGAAAAAAAGGTGAGGTAATTAAATAAACAAATGAGAGTTACATGCAATTACACCACTGTGGAGATATTTATACGTACCAAACGTATGAGGTGATCCTTGTATTCTGTCAAACTCCATACTTTAGCATAATTATTTTTACAGATGTTAGTGATAAATCCACAGGTTTAACACTGATATATACACTGAGTATATACAAAGTACAGAATGTAATGTAATCCATCAAAACAATTTATGGAAGAAGTCTTATGATCACAAATAATGCCAAAATAATTGTTTATCGAATCAGGAACTATGAATGTAAAATGTTAGGATAATACCTAGAAATAAAAGGTGAGGTAATGAAATAAACAAATGAGAGTTATATGCAATTACACCACTTTATGAAGATATTTATACGTACCAAACGAATGAGGTGATCCTTGTATTCTGTCAAACTCCATACTTTAGCATAATTATTTTTACAGATATTAGTGATAAATCCACAGATTTAATACTGATATATACACTGAGTATATACAAAGTACAGAATGTAATGTAATCCATCAAAACAGTTTATGGAACAAGTCTTATCATCACAAATAATGCCAAAATTTATGTTTTCAGTTTTTTCACTTTTCTTGTAGTGTCTGAATCACAAGATTTCTCATTGGTCATTTTCACAAAATTACTAATCAATATTTTGTTAACACAAAGAGCAACACTATCCAGTTTCTCAAATAGGGTCTTCTTAAGTAAACATTTACATTCAGTACCAGTACTGTGTACATCTGATCTCAGAAGTTTAATTTTACAAATTTTCTGAACTACAGAGAGCTGTTTCCCAGAGGTTAAGAAATTTTGAGAGTCTCTTGCTAATAATGACATTGTATGCCATGCCAAACCAACAGTGAATACCACTTTGTCTGTGGGTAATGTTAATTTTCCTCTGTCCAAGTCCTTTACAAAGTCATATGAAGAATCCACTTCCACTTGTTTATTTAATTGGAGCCATGAACTGCATATATTACACTTAGATTTACGTAGCACTTGTCTAGATGCAAATCCCCCCAAATATGTCAATATTGGCACTGTATGATTAGGAATTACTTGCATTTCAAACTCTTCATCCAAAATATCAGAAAAACCATTCAGGTCAATATCATTATCATAATTTTGTTGGTTAGGTAACAGTTCTTTCAAATTTACACTACCATTATGAGCAGCAAACAACACAGTATTTTTAAATCTTAATTTCCTCTCATTTTCCAATACCTGTAAGTAAGTTATATAGTAATTTGCACCACTTAGCTGTCTGTATGATCCAAAACGACCCTCCAAATTATCACTCTGAAATTTGCTTAGCAAAATGTAATCTATGTTGTATTTCTCAAATAGATATGGAATGATTTCCAGGAAAGATTCCAGCGTAGTAATCAAGGACTGAAACGTCTGCGGAGTTAAAGCATTTACTGATGGAACAGACACCCTCCAAATTTTTAGCCAATGACACATTTTACTTAGAAATTCAAATTGCATATCTCTTTGGCTTTTAATGGCCTCTCTGTATGGATCATTGAATCGTTTCCCTTCGAACACACTTTTAACATTAACTATTTTCCACCAGTTAACAATGATATTTAAGAAATTTGCAGTCTCATCAATATTTTCAGAAACACCAAGATCTTTTGTGACATGTTTCAAGGCCACAATGTTATTGTCATTGAAAATTTTCAATGCCAAGCTCACATTCTGCTTCTGAATTGACGATGGATATAACACTTTGGTGGAAAGTGTGTGCCCATACTTAACTAGGTTTTTCTTTTCTTTTTCATACATCAACTCTAAGTGCCTGTATTGAGCTGAAAGTATATTGGAGTGATGATTGAAATCAGGAAAATATAAGGTCTTATTTGCATTTCTTTTGGTCTCCCAATTATTTCTGATACATTTTAAAATGTGGACGGTGTCAAATATAAAGAAAAGCCTTCTTGATGAGTCTAGTGGGTGAGTAATGCTAGGCTGCAAAATTTTATTTGGGGTCATAAGTTCATATGCTTTTCTGTTCACAATATTATTGTCTGCAATTAAACTAATAACTGTAAAACCAATTCTTTCCAACATACCCAGAACTTCTATAATGTATGACTTCAGCTGTTCACTTGTTAAATTGATAACTGGTATAATGGAAACGACATCAACATATTTAGAAAGTAGTGAGGATATCATGAAGACTTGAGCAGTTTTTGCACATTTCTGAGGATCAGTTGCACTACTGCCATAAATAGCACCTCCTTTAAATGACAGTTGTGGCTGAATATATATTTCATCCATCATGAGAGATACTAAGTGTTCATGACTTTTTAAATGTTTAAATCTGTTTTCCAAGTAAGAACTACTTTCCAAGGACAATTCATAGAATGAAATTAGTGTCTGCAGTGTACGTGGGTGTGGCAAAATCAACATATCGCATTTTCTTAGTGCATTGTAGGCAGATGATGAATGGACATACAGAGTGGAAGCAAGAATCATGCATTTGTTGCCATAACGCCTGTTATTCTTTGGAGTCTGTGACAGATTTAATTGCTCTACAATAAACTTCATATGCTCATTCTCATCATGGTATGGTAGAGACTGTAGCAGCTGGATAGCAGATTCTATTTTATCTCTAACTGTGGGTAATATTTCACCATTTTCAATTTGTGCCATAATACTATCCAAAACATTTAATGAATTCAATTTTTTCACATTATTAGTACTAGAAGCATTGATGCAAACGTTGTCCAATACAACAGTATAAGTTAAATCATCTTTGACTGTTATAAAAGAAATGACACAAGGTGTGCCATTGTTTATACCCATTAAACAAATATAAATTGTTCCCTCGTCCTTAATTACTGTCCAATTAGCCTTACTGGAATTGAGTTTTCTTATATCTACAAAAGAAATAATGCTATCTACATTATTTATTAAATCCCTTTCCACATGCTGTTTATTTGATTGAATACTGTCTCGAAATGCCTGGACCAAATTTTCGTCTTCTTTATCAGCAAGACGTTTTATTTTGGGAATCGTTTTAGAACAGTAAGAGGGTGTATTAGGAAATATTGTTGGTACAGCATTTTCTGTGAGTTTAGGGATTTTTCTTTCATATTCTATCAACTCTCCCTTTGAAGTAGAAATCCTGTCTATTCTTATTACACACGACTCCTCAAAATGGTTTATGCACACAAAAGGATTTTTTAATTTTGAAAAATCCGTCGGAATATGCCGTAGCCAGATCTTACGAAGATTTTCGTCTTTTGGTAGTGAAAATGTTGTAGTTTTTTCACTTTCTGTGTCATAATTTGATCTACACCCAAAGACACTACAACGTTGAGGCATCTTTTACAACTCTGAGTACCTAAAAAGGAAAATAATAGTAATAGTAACATTAACTTGTATCCACCATGTGGTTGAACACAGAAGTTATTATTTTGTTTAATAATGGAGATAATTTTTCTGTACGTTTAAACAAAGATAGAACTATGTAATATCACACGTATAATAAAAGAATAAGCAGAATTTACTAAAATAAATGCTTCAATCTAGATTCAAATGAGAAGATGCAATATGGCATCGAAGCCGTTAGAACGTTCCCAGAGGTTAACTTACAGCCTACTTGAAAACGCTACTAAATACATAAAATTTACGAACAAACTGGAATATGTGTTAACTACATGATAATATAACACTTTTTCACTAACCTGAACCACTAAATATTATTAATTTCACTAGTTAAAAAAGTAAAACAAACGTATTATCACATAGACCACACGAACGACATACAGTTCAAAGCCTATACTGTACAGGTTAGGACTGCTGTTATCAGCTGATTCAAACGCACCATAGCCTGTCTCTTTCGTTAGCCTCGATCGGCTTCCATTGTCCAGAAACCACAACCTCCTCCGGCTGGGCACGTTAATACCATCACAGGGGAGCTGAGTGGCAAAATGTAGCCTTTTCGGACGAGTCCCGCTTCAACCGCCCTACAATGACGGTCGTATATATGTCCGGCGGTGCCGTGGTGAGCGCAACCTGGAGAAGAGCTGCATATTTCAGCGCCATGGCGGACAAACACCAGGCGTAGTGGTTTGGGACGCCATTGGTGACCATAATCGATCTCGTCTCCTATGAATCGAGGGCACTTTTAACAGCAACCGGTACCTATAAGTGGTTGTAGAGCCCGATGTATACTCCCCCTGCTTGAGACATTTCCACAGGGCACATTTCAGCAGGCAAATGCCCAGCCACGTATTGCGAGGAATATACAAACCTTCTTCGAAGAGCGACGGGTACCATTGCTTTCCTGGCCTACACGTTCGCCTGACATGTCACCCATCGAACAGATCTGGGATATGGTTGATCGAAACCTGGGGGGTCACGGCCCTCCATTAACCAGTGTCACTGATTTGTGGGCTCGAATACAAACTGCGTGGAGGGAATTCCCAGAAGAACTTATTCGGGACCTTTCTGATTCAAGGCCACGACATATAGCAGGTCTATGCAGCGCATAAAGGCCACACCAAATATTGAATATTATGGCTCAAGGGTCACGTACAGATTTGAGAAATTTTTCGTTTCCTACTTATAATGAAGTTAACCTGTGTTATTAAGTCCATTGCATTAATGCGTTTCCTTGTTGTTGTTGTTGCAATTTTTACAAACTAGAGCGTATTTGTTGATGAAAATCATTTACTAACCATGTCAGGTAAACTCAGGATCATGCAATATTAGTCTGTTGACAATCCCCGTTGGCTTCGTCAGGTGCAACGTCAGCATTTATGGTGTTCAAATGTGTAGCGTGGGATGGTAATCCAAAAGTTCGTAGGCCCTTTTTTCCATAGAAGGAACACTGAACTTGCACACGCGTCGCAGCCTCCTAACAGACCATCTTCCATATTTGCTAGAAGACGTTCCTCTGCATACTAGGAAGAATCTGAGATACGAACATGACGGCTGCCCAGTCCATGTGCATGAAGTACCACAATTAGTAGAACAGATCGTTTCCAAATCGCTGGACTGGGCAAAGAGGACCTGTAACTCGGCCGGCTTGTTCAGAGCATTTGGTTCCTGGACACCTTCTTCTGTGTGGAAGCCTGAAGCACACTGTAAGGAACACCAATTACACCAGATGATACAAAACATTACTGCTTCCTGCTCTGAAATTTCAATTGCAGCAGGCTTTCCATAGAACACTAGAGGACGTATTGAAGCTTCTGGTGATCATTTTGAACGCAACTTTCGCTCTCTTTAATTAACAGAATTTACAGAAAGAGTGCACTTTCCTAATTTTATTTTTAATTTTGTGTATCACAGCTACCGCTAGGTATCGGTGTTTAGAAGTTTCAAAATAAGATTTTTTGTAAAGTACTGGCACTAGAATTCTGCAACAAACACCATTGACATTTTGAATATACCCTACCTGTTTTTGTTGATGTAATTAGGCATTGTACCATTTAAATGTATGTTTGCCCAAAAAGTACACTTTCTCAGTATTGTTAAAATTTGTTTATGGACTAAAAGTACGACTGAATACCAATCAATGCTTAAAAACCGTACATCAAAAACTTTTTCTGTTTCTACAATATTTGCCGTGCAGGCTATAAGTGCCTCACTTGTGTGTGTTTTTGTATTAGTCCTATAACTCCATTGGAATATTTGATTTTGTTTCTGTACATAATTACAACATCGTTCTTGCTTTGTCATATTGCCTGTGTAGGTATAATATTTATTTTTACTTTCACTATTCAAATCTAATGTTAGGTGTATGCGACTCAATTGCAAATTTTCTTTGAAATATTCAATATTCACACCCTTATGGCCTATTATTGACTCACTAAATGAATTTCAGTTCAACAGAAAGTAATAGCTAATAAGTAACAAGCTCAGAAGTTAAACATAAACTCAGTAATAGTTATAAAAGCTATGGAGTTAATTGGCAATTAAGATAACCTATTCATGGTTCAAATGTAACGTAAAGTAACGAGCAAAATATTTAGCTAATCATTTGTAATATTTGAAATTAGAATAAAATAATGAAACCAAAAGGTTTTTTGTCATTTATCTGGTAACAGCTGGGACCAAAAACTAAATAGAGTTTAGTAAGACACACGAGTCAGTTGGAGAATTTAATGTCATGTCGGCATGTTGGCCATAGTAGCTCAAATGGTTAGAGCGGCTGGACGGAAACCAGAAGATCCGTGGTTCAAATCCCGGCTATGGCATTGAATTTTTCAGTCTGGTTCTACACTTTCATAGTGTGTCCTACACAAGGCTGGTGTGAAAGAACAATTAATTTCCATTAATTGTACCTAATAATGGTCCGAACTATAAGCCCGGGCCTTAAAGTACTTGCAGCATAGTAAGTCACCATTGAGGTAGTTGTCTCCTAGTGGTTTACCTTTCGGTAGGTACGGGTTTGGCGTACCCGGGGTCCCGAGCCAACAGTTTCCCTCGTGTGGGCTCCTCTTCGTGGTTGAGGGAGACGGTCAACAGGCCCACCCACGTGTAGGCCGTGCGTGGAGACCCGTGTCGGTGGAAAGGTTTGTCCTGGTGGTTGAGGGATGCGTATCTGAGCTCGTAACAGTGCTTTTCTGAATTCGGGAAGGGTGCGCATTACCAATATACCACTTTGGCTACTGCTTCACCTAAACGGGAGGTTAGGGACTAACCCACCCCTAATCAATCGGCCAGGACAAGGTGTGACACTGAACTCCAGGGTGAGTGGGACGGCGCGCCCGCTATATCCCCTATGTAGCCCTGTCATCCCAATGGGATGACCCCGTGTTGGGCTCCGTGGTGGGTGGGGAGCATTGGGGGATGAAAGCAACACCATACTTTTCATGGCAAACCTTACACCGAAACGAAAACGACAAGTGAATGATGAAATAGAGGCACCCGTAGCTTCAAGCGCTCGGTACCTAGTAATAAGTCGACTTGAAGAGACTCAGACCTTTTTAACAGTGAATCCTTTCGCTATACAAACGGGACTTGACAAAATCGCTGGCCCGGTGAAATCCTGCACTCGTCTTAGAACTGGTTCTTTGTTGGTTGAGACGCATACTGCCATACAGTTCGATCGATTATTAAAAGCCAAATTACTCCACGGATATCCCATCCGCGTCGAAAAACACAGAAGCCTCAACACAAGCAAGGGCGTCATTACTTCCTCCCTCCTGGACGGCATGCCAGAAGCAGAAATCCAGGGTTACTTATCAGACCAAGGCGTAATCTCTGTGTACCGCGTTAAAACCATGCGTGACGGTGTTCCGGTACCGACTCGCACGCTTTTCCTCACCTTTGACCGTCTAGAGCTGCCATCTAAAATTAAGGCTGGATATGAAGTGATTAACGTTCGACCCTATATTCCACGGCCTATGCGTTGCTTCCGGTGTCAACGATACGGTCACAAGAAGTTAACCTGCAAAGCAACCACGCCTATTTGCGCCAGTTGTGGCGACGAGGCCCATGAGGGTGTTTGTCCGACTCCTCCCTGCTGCGTAAATTGTCGAGGTTCTCATGCAGCTAATTCAGGCGACTGCCCACGTTTTCTAGACGAGAAGGCCATCCAAGAGCTGCGGGTGAAAGAACGTATTTCTTTCACAGATGCCCGCAAACGCCACCTCGCTCGGCAGCCTTCTCTCTTAAAATTTGGTACGTTTAGTTCGGTGGTTTCCACCCCAGTATCTAAGCGGGATTTCGGTACCCAAAGGGGCCCGGATTCTTCTCTTGCCGCTCCGGCCAAAGTGAATGGACGCCCTTCTGGGTCGCGCAGTCCGAAGAAAATAGTTGTTAGTACTCAACCTCGACAATTCAAGACTCAGCCCAAACGTTCCGACTTCTTAAAAGACCCTCCAGCTTCTGCTAGTAAACCGCTCGCATCGAAAGCCTCATCTCCCTCACCACCTCGGAGATCACGGTCCCAAGATAGTAGAGGCCGTAGCCGGGCTTCGCGCAGTTCTGCGATCCCCACGGCCACCGGTAACCGCTTTGAAGTCCTGTGTTCGGTTTCCGGTGAATCCGTCCCTCTCCCTCCAACCAATCCTATGGAGGAGGATCCCACGACTCCTAAGAGTCCCAGTCCCACGCGCACGAATAAGGGTAAATTAAAGCGTCAACCTCTGGCCAAGTGAAAAAGCTTGACCATCTATTTTTTTTTATTCGCCTCCCAATGTCTATTATACAGTGGAACACCCGTGGCATTCGTACACGCAGAACTGAATTACAAATGCTCACATCTTCGCTGTCACCCAGTATTTGGTGTCTGCAGGAGACAAAGCTTCACAGCCAGGATGCTTTCACCTTTCCTGGCTACACATCGGTGAGCTTTGATTTCCCACCGACTCCTGGTTCTCCTGCCCATGGCGGTGTTATGTTACTTATCAGTGACAACGTTTATTATCAAACTCATAGGCTTACCACCCACCTGCAAGGTGTTGCAGTCAGGTTACGTTTCCCTGGTTTTTCATTTACGCTGTGTACTGTTTATTTTCCACCTTCATCTCCTCTCCCTATTGCTGATCTTGCAGCTTTAGTGGCGCAGCTCCCGACGCCTTATCTTCTGTTGGGAGACTTCAATGCCCACCACCCTCTATGGGGATCACCACGGGCTTGTGCAAGGGGGAACGACCTCTTTGACTTTTATGCTCAGTATAATCTCTCTGTTCTAAACACCGGCGAACCTACCTTTCTGTCCGACTCCAGTGGCAATTTTTCTCACCTCGACTTGGCAGTTTGCTCCCATCAGCTTACACCCCGCTTGCAGTGGAACGTCTGCTCTGACAGCTTTGGCAGCGATCATTTTCCGTGTGTCATGCGCTTGCTTTCTCACACTGCTCCATCGTCGCGTGTACCCCACTGGCAATTTCACAGAGCGCAGTGGCCCCTTTACTCTGGCTTGGCTGTCTTCGTGAACCGCCTCTTCAGCGATGTTGACGAGATGGTGGATCACCTAACCTCCGTCATTACATCCGCGGCCGAACAAGCCATCCCCCGGTCCTCCTCCCACCCGAAACGCTTGCCAGTCCCTTGGTGGACTGATGAATGCAGGGCGGCGATCCAAGCACGGAGAAAGGCACTTAAGGTATTTCGGCGCCACCCTACTCTTGACAATCTGGTCACGTACAAACAACTTCGTGCCAGAGCTCGGCGCATTATTACAATCAGTAAACGGGCCTCCTGGAACCGCTTTGTCGAGTCGTTTAATCCCTCAACACCGACTTCTTTTGTATGGGACCGGCTTCGCCGCGTTGCTGGCAAAGCTTCCAGGCTCACGATTCCTGGCCTTCGACTGAATAATGACACCATCGTTATACCCGGAGCCGTTGCTGACGCCTTGGGTAGTGCTTTCGCTGATGTTTCCAGCTCCTACCACTATCCTGCAGCATTCCTATCCAAGAAAGACCGCGTGGAATCCCATGAGCTCTCTTTTTCCTCCAATACCGAATATTACAACACGGATTTCACCGAGGCCGAACTAGAGAGGGCGCTAGCCTCCTCCCGACCCTCCGCACCTGGTCCAGATGGTATACACCTTTTGTTGCAACATCTTACCTCCCTTGGAAAAAGGCTTCTTCTAAGTGTATACAACCGCATATGGCGTACCGCCACATTTCCATCCGCCTGGCGCGAGGCCACCATCGTCCCAATTTTAAAGCCTGGTAAGGATCCCCATCTACCTTCCAGCTATCGCCCTATCTCCCTCACCAGCGTCATCTGCAAGGTGATGGAGCGCATGATACACGGGCGGTTAACATGGTGGCTGGAATCCCAACATCTGTTGTCCAATGACCAATGTGGCTCCAGACGCTTCCGTTCCACAACCGATCACCTTGTATCCCTATCCACACACATTATGGACAATTTTTTGTGCAGGAATCAAACGGTTGCCGTCTTTTTTGATCTGGCCAAGGCGTACGACACCTGTTGGAGGTACGGCATTCTGCGTACACTACATAATTGGGGTATCCGTGGCCGTCTACCCCTTTTTATTCGAGGGTTCATGAGGGATAGAGTCTTTCGCGTGCGCATGGGTTCAGTTTTATCCCGTATTTTTATCCAAGAGAACGGAGTACCGCAGGGCTCGGTGCTCAGCGTCACACTGTTTGCCATTGCGATCAATCCTATTGTAGCGTGTGTACCTCCGGGTATTTCCGCCTCCTTGTTCGTCGACGACTTTGCCATCTATTGCAGCTCTCGGCGGACGTGTCTGCTCGAACGCCGCCTCCAAGGTTGTCTAGATCGACTCTACACTTTGAGTATCCAAAACGGCTTTAGGTTTTCCGCCGAGAAGACCGTCTGCGTTAACTTCTGGCGCCAGAAGGCATTTCTATCGCCTTCTCTACACCTCGGCCCAGCTGTCCTTCCATTCGCAGACGAGGCAAAATTTTTAGCATTTATCTTTGACAGAAAGCTGAGCTGGTCCTCTCATATTACGTATTTAAGAGCAAGGTGTGACCGTTCTCTCAATCCTATACGCGTTTTAAGTGGCACATCCTGGGGCGCAAATCGGACAATACTTTTACGACTCTACCGTTGCCTACTCCGATCCAAGGTCGATTACGGTTGCCTCGTGTACTCCTCGGCTCGTCCGTCGATTTTAAGTCGCCTAGATCCAATCCATCACCGTGGAATCAGGTTGAGTACTGGTGCCTTTCCCACTAGCCCAACAGTGAGTCTGTGTGCGGAACCCGCCGAACCACCGCTTTCATATCGGCGCGATGTCCTTTTGTGCATTTACGCCTGCAAACTCTTAAGTATGCCAGGACATCCCTCTTTTAAACCGTTTTTTAACGACTCTTTGGATCGCCAGTACTCGACGCGCCTCCTAGCATTGCTCCCTCCTGGCGTTCGGTTTCGCTTACTTTTGCGACTCTTAGACATCACCTTGCCATCTGTGTTCCACAGGGGAGAATGCCGTTTTCCCCCCTGGCTCCGCTCGGAAATCCCCGTTGATCTGAGGCTAACGGCTATGCTGAAATCCACCACCCCTCCTCCGAGCATTCGCACATCGTTTTTCGAACTTAAGGCTCATTATGGCCCCTGTAATTTTATATACACACATGGCTCGAAAGACGACCAAGGAGACGGATGTGCTTTTATTCACCGTGACCAGAGTTTTAAATTTCGCCTCTTACCGCAGTGCTCGATTTTTACCGCCGAGCTGTTTGCTATTTATCAAGCTATTTTATATATTCATAGGCAAGGTTCGCAGCGCTGGGTGATTTGCTCAGATTCTTTAAGCGCCCTCCAAAGCCTCAGGTCGCTGTACGCCTACCACCCTCTAGTGCAGCGTGTCCAGGATCGCCTTCACTTGCTCGCTGACGATCGCATCAGCGTGTCTTTCGTGTGCGTCCCTGGACATGTAGGCCTGCCAGGTAACGAGGACGCTGATATCGCCGCGAAAGCTGCCCTTTCATGTGCCAGGTGTTCTAGCTCTCAGGTACCCTCTGTTGATTTTAGCGCTGTTTTACGGGGACTTCACGCTTCTCGCTGGAAAAATTCTTGGAGCGCTGTCAAGCGGAACAAACTTCGGGAGGTAAAACCCCTCCCTGTCCCATGGCACACTTCCTCCCGTGGTTGCCGGCGCGAAGAAGTAATTTTAGCCAGACTACGTATCTGGCACTGCCGGTTTAGTCATAGCCATCTCTTGTGTTCAGATCCTGCACCAGTTTGCCCTCGCTGCGGTGAGCCACTAACGGTGCGACATATTTTAACACAGTGCCAGTTTTTAGCTCCCTTACGTGTATCTTTAGGTCTGCCAACAACTATGGCAGAGATGCTAGCAGACACATCAAGCGCTGTAGAGCAAGTTTTAAGCTTTATTCACCTAAGTGGTTTGGATCGTCGTATATAACAATTCTCTTTCCACCTTTTCTGCTCTTCGGCCCTTCAGTCAAACCGGCTCTTATTGTTTTACCACTACTGGCATTGTTTTAGTGATGTTTTAATCTTTTACCCATTCGACCTGAAGGCTTCATGCCTGTCGTTTTCCTGTTAATCTTTTAGCGTTGTTAGGGCGCTAATAACCAAAGTAGTTGTGCGCCCCCCAAAACTGTAATACTACTACTACTACTAGTGGTTTACCGGGAGAAACACGAGTCAGTTGGAGAATTTAATGACATGTCGGCATGTTGGCCATAGTAGCTCAAATGGTTAGAGCGGCTGGACGTAAACCAGAAGATCCGTGATTCAAATCCCGGCTATGGCATTAAATTTTTCAGTCTGGCTCTACACTTTCATAGTGTGTCCTACACAAGGCTGGTGTGAAAGAACAATTAATTTCCATTAATTGTACCTAATAGTGGTCCGAACTATAAGCCCGGGCCTTAAAGTACTTGCAGCATAGTAAGTCACCATTGAGGTAGTTGTCTCCTAGTGGTTTACCGGGAGAAACACGAGTCAGTTGGAGAATTTAATGACATGTGGGCACGTTGGCCATAGTAGCTCAAATGGTTAGAGCGGCTGGACGGAAACCAGAAGATCCGTGGTTCAAATCCCGGCTATGGCATTAAATTTTGCAGTCTGGCTCTACACTTTCATAGTGTGTCCTACACAAGGCTGGTGTGAAAGAACAATTAATTTCCAGAGTTTAGTACCATTTTTAAAACAGGTCCAGAAGATAACTAGTTACCTTGCAACAGTTACAAAATTATTATCCAACAAAGAATTACTTTTTTCTCATTAATCCTTAAAAAATAAGAGTCTCAGGAGGTCATCAGTTATTCATCAATGACTATCAGTAGTGATATAACTAATTACTCAATAATATTTACAAAAGTGAGGAGGGCAGAAGTAACTATTATCGGTAACGGTTAAAAGGAGGCAAAAAACTTAGGCTCAGTAACCTCCTTTTTAATATACGTCCTCCAGCGGTGAGTCATGTCGTACAATGAATGAAATGGGTGAAATGATGCTCAAACTAGTCCAGGATCCATAGAGCTTAGCGTTGCCCGAAATTCATTTTTAGGATAAGAGAAATCTCCGGGGAAAAAAAACTTATCCAGATAACTCGCCCTGAAATTCGAATTCTTGAACGTGAGGTAGACACACTACCATCTAAGCTACCGAAACGGGCATAATCATGTTTATCAGCATGCGTAGGCTTACTAAGAAGAAGTTCCTGCTATAACACATGCTGAAACTAATTAAGTAAAAGCTATGTTCTACGAAGTACAATAGGGCTGGACATGAATACCGACTCATTTATTCCCCTTGATTTGAAGACAAACATTTCCCAGAAGAATCGTGTTCAGGCGAATAACAGCGGCGTCCTGTAATAATCATCATAATAAACTGTTGAGAATTAGAAGCAATATATCAAAAGCATGAAAGTGCTAGAAAGAATACTGAACACAAGCGAACACAAGTTTCATTTATGATCAACTGAAAATGGTCTGTTCGTCTTGCTCAACCCTGTATTATATCAAATAAAATAGGGTAACATGAAATAGCTGTTTTGTACTATGCAAAGTCCTTGCTCTCAGTCAAGGCGGCTCTGGCGGGGAGGCAACCCCCTCCCCCCATACTTACACGACATATCGCTATAAATAATGGTTATGATCAATCTTATGCGAACAAATTCAAATTAGAATTAACCTCATACTAGACGCAGCTTACGCGCAGTACTAACAATCATACATATGTACACACTAATTTTACTTGTAAGGATAATGCATGACTAACGCTATCCTAGCGCCCACCACTAGCATTAATGACACGTTCTACCCGCTTAAGGGTGGACAGACCATCCACTAAGAACTAAAATTACTATAACTTACACATGACTACCTGCTCTATCATTGAGGATGCAACCACAACGTTAGGACGGCGTTTCCTATTGGAAACGACACTACACCCCACCACATCCCACACCATAAATCCGCGAGGGCATATTCAGGACTTCGGTCATGCTTTTGTCCTAGCACCCAGCCTCACCTCGGTTAGGCCATACGGCCAACCTGTACTCGCTCTCCATGAATCCGCAGGTGCTTATAGCGGTACTGCTGGAATTCCTCTCCTGACTACTCTCCGGTGGAGGTTTTTTAGTGGGTAGTACCTTCGGGTGAAGCTCACACTCCCGGTTGCACCATTCCAGTACAGTCGGAGTTAGTCCATAAATTGTTTTTTCCTCCACTTGAAAAAAAAGCGCTATGTCACTTCACTGCATTTTTATGTTATGGAATATATTTGCGTTATATTACATATTCTAGCAGGTTACCTTTAAAAATAATAAAATATTGCATATGGTTTAGTTAACATTTTGGAAGATAAACGTTTTGCTAAGCTAATTAGTTGGCAGTAGTGCTATTGGAACAGTGCCTTTGGAACTGTTGGTATACGTTGTAACACAGATTTTAAATATTTAGAATCCCTTGTAGTTCATATTCCACCTTTCTTCCAGTCAAACGCATTACTCCAACCATTAGTCTAAACTTATTAAACATATAAAATTTCTTCCATTTGAATACATTTCATGAAGTAGACAAAAAGATGCTAAAACTGTTATCCAAACGAAGCAAATAAGTCACACGAAATAACTTCACAATAAATTACGGGAATATGAGGTAATATTTTTAATCTCAAATATAATTATTTTAACTTTGTGCACAGTTTATCTGGAGACCCTGATCTTATACACCAGCTTATCACAAATTAACAGAATCATTCTTGTAAAAACGAAGAGTACTTGGTTTGTACCTAAGTACTATTAAGCACGAACCAAAGTGCTAATATGCTAATCATTTGTGGCAACCATTAAAGTTAATGGTAATGTTTTTCTCCTTTCTCCCGATGTTTCGAAATTGTGAGATTGCCCTTCGCCTGCGTCCTACACAAAACAACGCGTGCGGATGACGTAGTTGGCAGCCCATCGCTCCCACGACATTGCTATACGAATCCGTTGAACAGTAGAGGCGAGCCGGTCAGTTGTTTTTCTCTAAATAATACTATACAGTGTGTGCGAAACATGACTGCTACGGTCGTCTTTCGCTAATACCCCATCTATACAATATATACATGTATATTGAACGCAAAAAAATTCAACCAGTTTCTTCATTGGAAACGTTGCAGGCTGGATGCAGTCTTAAACTGTCTAGTGTATGGAATTTGTGACATAAACTGAGCATTTCCCATATATAATAACCACATTACATGATGTAAAACATCAGGTTTCTTGGACATCTTTAGGAGTTTTAGCTGTCTGTTTCTTGTTACCTATTGTGACTTTGTGGGTTCGTGAAATGAAAAGATAAATTGCACCACTTAAAAAGGTTCTTTATTTCCACCGACTTACAGTTAAACTCTTGCCAATTACACAGAATTACGTAATGCACACAATTACGATTCACCAGTTCGTCCGTTACAATTTCACTTGCACTCGTAATTACGTACAATCCTCCGATGCACTCACTCAGTCTTCTCGTCGTACACCAGTACTGCATTCTTACGCTAAGAACTGATTGACTCCTGCAGCCCGATGTGTTGCTTATATAGGGTCAGCTGGCCATCTAGAAGTTTCCAGATTAGACGAAACAACCCGCACGTTCGAGAACCTAGGGGGAGGGTAAAGAGACGGCTCAGTGGACCGCAATCCCTCTCCTAATCATTCCTTCAGTTAGTGACAGGAGACAAATGAGTGAGTGTGGCGTGGCCTCTGGTCCCTTCTCAGCTGTCGTTTGTTGTGCTTCCCGATAATTGGGTGACACTATATTACTAAGGCTTTGTTTGTTTTGTTTTCTTAAAAGGTTGGTATATTCTGGTATATATACAGATGGGCAAAAACCACTGTAATGTAAACAGTGAGTTTCTTGGATTTCTTTGAATAGGAGCCCGCCTCTTCTAGTATATGGCTAGAACTTCGGTCTGTCCGTTTCTTTTTGTCCATATCACTAAGCTTTCTATTTTTCCCCCTTGAAAGTTTCGCATACTGTGAGTTGAGTAGTGAAATGTGTAGTGTATAACACCCGCTTTTACTACATGCGGCACCGCAGGCAGTGAAACTGCTGATGCATGAAATGAAGATGGACACCGAATGAATGAGATGGCGGGGGAAATTGGAGGTCCCGGAGAAAACCCGTCCCAGCGCCGTGTTTTCCACCACGAATCTTACTTTACGGTCGTCTGGGATCAAACCCGGTGAGGATCAAGTGATCTAACCCCTATGAGTATGAGTATAATGTTTATTTAAACTCCTTCCACTTCAAGAGGAAGCTGCGTTCCATCTCAAGGCTATCTTCCAATTTTGCACCGCTCTTGGATTGGATTGTTCAGAAGGGGATTCGGCACATCGATCAGACTGTTTCTTTTTTTTTTTTTCCCAAGTGGGGCAAACTCGGGAGAGAGGAAGTGCTGAAAGGAGACAGAGAGCGGCCAAACTAAAAGAGTCATTACAGTACAGAGGGCGGGATCTGTACCCTTTACTAGATAAAAACTCTCCGACGGTCACCATCCCACCTACCGTGGCCCCGAAAGAATCACAAGGCTGGTTCGGAGATGGAGGCCGCCCCCTAGAGTAAGGACGACTCCAGGCTTGCTGGCTTGCACAAACGGCATCCCGCCAGCAGCGTTCCTGAATCGGCCCAATAGACCGGCTCAAAGACCGGAGTCCGTCCTGCCGGAGAAGAAAGTGTTCACTCAGAACATATCATCCCGATATGTACCGCCGACACTCCCGCTGACACTTCTACCCCGCCTGAGCCATCCCACTCGGTTGCACTGCTCTTTCTATTGATGTTTCACCTGAAGAGTATAAAGAAATAATGTTAATCTGTTAATCTTTTTTGACCCATTCTTGCAACGTATTCACACCAATGTTGTTTTAACGATTCATTTATTTCTTGTGCGCTATATACTTTTAATTGCACGGTTATTTCAGTATTAAAATGCATCTCTTAATAATATAAACCATAATTCGTCTTTAAAATCCCTTTCCAGATGTGAACCTTCTTTTATTTAGGAAAAATTTCATTTCACACTGAAACATGTTAAAGGTAAGACAGCTAGCACTTCATAATATATTCCTAAAATTGTTTCTGTTCTTGATTTGTTTTGGAACTTTGTAAACTGTACCACAAAAATTTAGATAGCTTTTATTTAAATTATGTTTTCATTTAGCTCTACATTTGTTCTAAATGCTATTACTTTGGTTTTCACAACTAAATTTTGTAGTTATCCATTGTAACTTATTACTACTTTCTGTAGACTTTCAAAATCTGATGAAAAACTTGATCGTAAGCAAACAGAATTGCACCTACGGTATAACAATCTAACTTAAAATATTCATCTGCTTTTTCATTGATACGTGCTTGTATGGATTTGAATTGAAATTGAACAGTTGACACATTAACTGTAATTCTGTTTTTGTTACATTTCGTTTATACAGGTAATTTACTGTTAAAAATTGTGACAAAAAGTGTTGGTGCGGTGAATAATTTAGATGATACAAACCAAGCTGTTAATTTATTAATGTGTGTAAACAACTCAAAAAATAATATTAGGGAAGTACAAGTTTATGAATCACTGAGTATTTTGCTCATAATTTTTATTAATAAATGTTATATATGGTTTTCTAACCACTGTATGACACCGAGCATGATGGCTCAAGCAGTTTCGTCTGCGGTCCGCATTCGGGAAGCCCCGGTTCGAATCTTGTGGCCCATGTACTTTTTCGTGAGTTTACCCGGATTGCCAGGCGAATGCTGGGTAGGTTAATTACATCCCACGAAATTTTCTGTCTCTCCATTGCATCTCCATTACCATTTCACATCATCTCTCTTTTGGTGCTCTTTCGGCGATGTATGGCAAGATGATGTGCTCCAGTAAAACTTCCTCCTCCGGTAGGACGATCTTCGGTCTCCGAGCCCGGTTTGGTAGGCCGTTGCCGGACCGTAGTCGGGTAAGCTGCCGGTTGTGTTGGGCTGCCGGGGAGTTTCCAACTGGTTAAGTGTAAAAACCTAGACCTCTGCACTGTCGTAGCTTCTTGGAACGGTCACCCTCTGTCTCCTCTCGCAGCATCCTTCCCCCTGGGGCATAAGTACAGGCAATGCCGAATCCACTCTGTAGTGTATTCCAATCCAATGATTTACCGCACTGTAATGAGCGGTAGACCAGTGCTTCTAGATCCTGCTTCTTCGGCTATGCTCATACACGATTTTCTCTTGATACAAGTATCACCAGTTCGAGTGTAACACATTCTAAAAGCCACTAAGGGGCGTAACCTACCAATCATATAATTGCACACACAAAACGTGTATGTTATTAGTTGTTTAGCGTATGATTTTTCTGCCACAATTATCGGTTTTTTTTTTTTTTTTTTAGTTTTTGTCTTATTACTCAATCGAACACACTAACATAATCTAGAAATACAGCAAAACCTCCCTAAAGACTCCTTATATGCCGGAAACCTGGAAAAACGCAAAATAAATGTCAGAATGAAGCTATTCCCCGTGTCAAATTATACTCTTAAGCTGGAAAGCTGCCTAATGCGGGACCGTTTGCGTGATTAATCTGATTAAAAAGGATTACTTAATGTGCGATAGGTTATAATGCACATATTTTAAAAAGTGTAATATTTTGGGGACAACTGTGCTTGCACCGAAGTTCTATGAAGCTTAAAGTCAAATTGTAATCATTCGAGGAAAAGGGAAAACAAACAATTAGCCCTCTCAACTGTCTTCCAACACACATGGTAAGGGTACAACTGTTTTGTAGTTTGCTCATTCTCAGTGTTGTTACAAGTGATCAAGTACGAGCGGAATAAAACTGTGAACATTGATGGTTTTTAAAAACATAGTTTGTGTGTACAAAAACTCTGTAAAATGAGTTTCAAATATAAGATTTTATCACTGGAGGAAACAATTAACGTTATTGAAGAACTCGAAAGGAACAAACGTCCAACTAAAGAATTAACTGTTTTGTTTAAGGTGGGAAAAACTCAGATTAATAAGATTTTGAAAAAAGAATTAAAGACCAGTGGTTAATGGGAACAGTACGGCATGTCAAACGCATCACAAATTCTCATATGACGAGCTAAATCGTGAGGTGTTAGTGCGCGTGCTAAAGGAGTTCCCATTTCTGTACCATTGCTTCAGACTTAAGCTAGAGAGACAGCAAGAAAATTAGGCAACGACAACTTCAGAGCTTCCAATGGATGCCTCGAGGCCCGCCTCAGTAGCGTAGATGGTAGTATATCTGCCTCACATTCAAGAGGTCCCGAGTTGGAATCTCTGTCAGGGTAAGTTACCTGGATAAGTTTTCTTCCGTGGTTTTCCCTTATCCAGAAAGACGAATGTCGGGTAACTAAGCTCTATGGACCCTAGGCTCATTTGAGCATCATTTCAACCATTTCACTCACCGTCCGATATGACTTAACGCTGGAGGGCATAAATTACAAACAAAAAAAAATCCTCGAGAGTTTCAAACATTGCCATAACATTGTTTTGAATGTTGTATGTGGTGAAGCAAATGATATGTAGACAGTTGCAGTTTTTCTTTTTATTTTTTAATTTAGGTCCTCCAGCGTTAAGTCATGTCGGACGGTGAATGAAATGGGTGAAATGATGCTCAAATGAGTCCAGGGTCCATGGAGCTGAGAGCTTCCCGACAGTGGTCTTAAGGATAAGAGAAAACCCTGGAATAAACCTTATCCAGGTAACTCGCCCTGACCGAGATTGGAACTTGGGACCTCTTAAACGTGAGGCAGAGGCGCTACCATCTACGCTACCGAGGCGGGCAGACAGTTGCAGATTAGGAAACCAAAATTGAAAACGGACAAAGAAACCAGGCGATAAACTACAATTAGTGTACGTAAGTTAAAAATGTAGTACATAATGCATATCAGCCTATTATTATCATCATATCATCATCATTATTATTATTGCTATTGTTATTATTATAACTTTTTTTTTGTAATTTACGTCATTTAACTTTTTAAGTCATATCGGACGATGAATGGAATGGGTAAAATGATGTTCAAATGGGCCCAGGGTCCATGGAGCTTAGAGCTACCCGACATTCGTATGTAAGAATAAGGGAAAACCCCGGAAAAAACTCATGCAGGTAACTCACCCTGACTGAGAATCGAACTCGGGACCTCTTGAACGTGAGGCAAACACTACCATCTACGCTACCGAGGTGGGCTATCATCTCATTATTATCATCATTATCATCATCATTATTCATTTTATATTATTCCTTCGCTGTAAATCTGTGTGACTATACCTTCTGTAATTTCTTTGCATTCAAATACAACCCTCTGTAAGACGGAAATTTGTGCAAACGGAAAACAAATGCCAGTACGATCGCGTTCCGTTTTAGAGAGGTTTTACTGTAATAAACGTAAAGACAAATATTAATTACTAAACAAAATTGGGAAGGGCTTCACATTTTTTTTTAATCCATGAACGAGGTAAAACATCGTAAAATCAGCTGTTCTCGCGAAGTCGCCACAGAATCAGTCTGATGGTGGTGCTGCTGCGATACGGAAATATGCACACAGCAGGGACAGAAATATGACGTTTGAAAACCTATATGACGCACAATTAATTTGGCTGTGCAAACACACCGGCAACCTTAACGTTTCAGAGGATAACATTGTTGATTGCTCTCTGACCGCGGGGCTAACGTTAACACATGTAACATGGGGCGAGAGGGATTTCCCGATAGGTTCAGGGTCGATTCTGTTTGCTATTACGTAAACAAACCCTTGTTGGCTTTGTTAGCTTAGCGCGATGTTCAGTTAACCACGCGCTTATCAACCAAGTGCTGTCACATCTTGAAATTAGAGATCTGAAAATTCCGGGAAAACGCGATATTTTGATGGAAATTAATTTTAAAAATTGTAACATGCGTCAAACAAGATTCTCCCTGGAAATTAATTGTTCTTTCACACTAGCCGTGTGAGCCTAAATTGTGGAAACGTAGTCAGACTGAAAAATGCAATGCCATAGCCGGGATTTGAACCACGGAACTTCTGGTTTCCGTCCAGCCGCTCTATCATTGAGCTACTATGGCCAACGTTCCGATATTACATGAAATTCTCCAATTGACTCGTATTTTCCCGGTAAACCACTTAAACACTCATAAACATGTGAGAACTACCTTAATGGCGACTTACAACATGTAAGTCTGACTTTACATTTCCACAATTTAGCATACACACGGCTAGTGTGAAAGAACCATTAATTTCCATTAATTGACTTGATAGTGGTGCGAACTATAAAACACGGGCCTTAAAGTACTTACATATTGTAAGACGCCATTAAGGTAGTTGTCTCATGTGTTTATGAGAACTCCAAAGTGGTTTACCGGGCAAATACGAGTCAGTTGGAGAATTTAATGTCATATCGGCACGTTCGCCATAGTAGCTCAATGGTAGAGCGGCTGGACGGAAACCAGAAGATCCGTTGTTCAAATCCCGGCTATGGCATTGAACTTTTCAGTGTGACTATAGGTTTCCAAGGTTCTCCCTATTACAAATGTTATTATCGTCGTCATCATCATCGTCATCGTCATCGTCATCGTCATCGTCATCATCATCATCCTCACCATCACCCTCACCATCACCCTCATCCTCATCCTCATCCTCATCCTCATCCTCATCCTCATCCTCATCCTCATCCTCATCCTCATCCTCATCCTCATCCTCATCATCATTATCATTCTTATTATTATTATTATTATTATTATTATTATTATTATTATTATTATTATTATTATTATTATTATTATTATTATTATTATTATTATTATTATTATTATTATTATTATTATTATTATTATTATTATTATTATTATTATTATTATTATTATTATTATTATTATTATTATTATTATTATTATTATTATTATTATTATTATTATTATTATTATTATTATTATTATTATTATTATTATTATTAGTGCAAACTATATAACTACGCTTGTCCTGGTGTAATTTCACTTTAACGACTTATAATAAAATTGCTTACATACTTTACGGGAAACATTCAAATGTTTATATTCTCAGTAGAGAGTTAATTTAAAAAAGAAAAAAGAAACAAGAGGTCATTAACCTTTAAGCTGATATTTTAAGGACTACGCTATTAATATTTAACTGTCAAAGTTGTGACCCACTATCTCATTAAATATATAAACTATCGCCTTGATTTCCTTCTGCTTAACAACCACAGCTTTCTAAACTTATATGGCAAAATTATAATGTACATTCAATAATGAAAACGTAACCCACGGCGTAATAGCCCAAAGTGGGTCTGAGCCTGCCATTCCGACTGCTGGCCTCGCGCCCACATATGCAACGCAGAAGTGGGTGATCAACCGATATGGGAGGAGGTGTGGTCAGTATTCGGCATACCCAGCCAAAAAGGTGGCTTTCTAGACCAGGATTCGCTACCTAGCGTAGCTCCTCATTTTCTTCATGGTGCTGAGTGGGCACCGGTCCTATAGCGCACCTCCAAGAGTCAAGAGCATTCTGGACTCATGAAACCAAAGCATATGCTCCAAGACTACTACTCCACGGCTCAGGGCCCATAATGAAAACAGTTATATATAATTTTTAAATCCCCTTTTTAAATGAAATATACCAGTGTTAATAACACTAATGAAGGTGTATTTATAATTCTGGTACCCTATTAAGTATGTCAGCCTAAACAAATGATGAAAATATTACTTCTCTAGCTTTATTAGTTACAGAGATATTGCATCATTAATATGCAGACACATAGTTCAGAGATATTAATATTAACCTTATCTAATTCTAGGAAAAAAGTTATATTGGTCTCTTTGAAATACTAGCTAGTCTAAAAAGCTTCAAATATTGTGATCTTAGTTTGTTTACAGATTATTCATCTAGTCATAAAGGAGGGGAGGGAGTTACGTCACACCTACTTGAGTCACCAGAGTGTAATTAATACAGTCATTTGTGAAAATATTAATATGCATTCATCAAAATATTCGAAACGGTTCACAAAACTATTTGCAACAAAGTACAACACACTTTTTTTTATAAAATTGGACCTATTATCTCACGTTAAAAATGTCCTTTGAGATCACACGGTGTAAAACAAAACATGGAATATTTCTTAAACTGACAGTAGTTCTTCTAAAGAGGATATGTATAACAGAGTATATATTTTAATGAGTTATGCATTTTTCATCACTGCGCCTATGACTATTCCTCGTAGTTAATCAGCGGGAAGGCACAGGCAGCTTCGACTGCAACCCGCATTCCGAAGGCCGGGGTTTGATTTCCTTGGCTGACCTACCTGAACAGTAGTTTTTTTCCGGGGTTTTCCCGGATCGCCAGGCAAATGATGGGTAGGTTAGTTATATCCCCAGAATTTTCTGTCCCTCCATTTCTCTAGCATCATTTTACACCATCTCTCCTCTGGTGGTCTCTTTCAGGGTAGAAGTGTCGGCGGGTGTTTCGGCGATGCATGGCATGATGATATGCTCTGAGTAAAACTTCCTCCTCCAGTAGGACGGTCTCCGGGCCCGATCTAATGAGCCGTTTCCAGACAGCAATTGCCGGTTGTGCTGGCCTGCAGGGGAGTTTTCAACTAGGAAAGATAGGGACACGGTCCTCTGCACTGCCGTGGCTCCTTGGGACGTACGCTCTGTCTCCTCTTGCCTCATCCTTCCTCCCATGGATGCCACAATTAATGCATAAATATATCAAGACTGATCGCAGAGCCGAATCACCTCCGTACCGTAATCCAATCCAATTCCTTGCAGTTTCCTTAGTCATATAAACTTCAGTGAGAATGAAAAGGATTACAAAGACTGTTCTTTACCGAAAATTTCGGCTAATTTCTCATTTTTCATGTCAATATTTCAAGTATGTGATATTTAGTAAATTAAAAACAAAACAACTTGCAAAAATGGCATGAAAACAGTTGTTTCGATTCGAAGGAATTACATGAAAACCTATTGCAAATAATTATAATAATTTATTCATAGAAATTGTCAATTCTGAATTAAATTTTTCAGGGTAACGACCTCACAGGCCTTTTGAAACAAACCTCAAAATGTGTACCATTGGTGAAACCTCAATATCTAAGCTTGAATAGAATACAACAATTCCATTCTTACCATGAGACTAAAAGAATGTGTTCGCCAATTTTAATTAAAAACGTGAGACCAGTTTAACTAAATAAATTTTAATTTGAAAAGCACTCTGAAATCTTGCGTTCAAGATTTCTGGCTATTACATACTATTCAAGCACAATACTTAAGTATCATTTTCCAAACGAGATGACTCCCAAGTAATGTGTCAGGCTCGCATTTCGAATCCAATCACCCGCACCCTCTGACCTTAGATTTTTAGTGGTTTTCTCTCGAATGCAAAACCTGTGTAGTTTCCTATGTAGCACGGCTTCATTTTCGCATTTTCCTTTGATTCCGTTTCTTTTTCATTATTTGGTGTTCTAGGTTTAGTAGTGTGTAGTGGTGCCGGAAAGATGGCGCAAATGCTTGCTTAAAGGAAGAAACCTTTTCTTGTGAACGCTAATGTTGCTTGGTCGACGGATCACTCATTGCCCTGTATAGACAGCTCCAGTAGTGGGACGGGTCTTCAAGTCCAAAATGGACTGCCCGCGACTTCCTGTAGTCCCTTGCTCTTGAAGAGGGATAGCCACAGAAATCTATGTAGGTCGCAGTGTGCGAAGTACTCACCTTTGTTGCATAATTTATAAAAATACTTTTCTCCTCTATTTCAAATTGACTGTTAAAGTTATAAGAATCTTTATAGAAATCATTCCAACCCGGTTGCAAGGTGAAAGCAGCGTTAATGCCTACCGGAACCAATAAATTGTCATCAACCCGCAAAAATGGGTTACAATTCACTCGTTTCATTATTCGCCCAGTAAAACTTTAAGTTGTAGGATGTTAACTATAAAGAAGGTATCACTGAGTATGAGTGTAAATGAAAGAGAGATGCATTCAGCTAATAAGGGTTGTTTGAATTACGAGTGAAATAATGCTCAAATGAGCCCAGGTTCCACAGAGCTTAGAGCTACCCGACTACAAAACGTATACAGATGATTCATCCTGGCCGAGATTCGAACTCGGGACCTTTTGAACGTGAAGCAGGCTGAAGAGGTAGGCTTTACTTACTCAATCATGCCAAATCTTATGTGACAGGAGGGCGGATTTGCCTCCATATACTATTTGCCAAGCTATGATGCATTCAGTGGACTCAAAACCAACCCTTCTGATGCTTGATTAGGTTAGTAAATAAAGTCGAATGCTCCATGTACAAATCGAAGGAGATATAATGGAGTGATAAGTCGGAGTTCATAAGAGATAACGTTGGGCGCCATTGTTCTTACTTATGCTTCCAGATTCTACGAAAACGTGCAGTAACCCAGATTGAAATAAAATTTCCATCCTCCAACAGAGAGTAAAACCCAAAACCTCTGCATTTAGAATATACATATCATGCTAACTAGCAGATCAGAGGAGCAGTCCGTTACAAAAAAATACACAATAAACATTTATTAATATAAATATACGAGTCTAAATTCATTTGGTTATATATATTATGCGTGTGTTAAAATAAAAAACTTATATCATCATTTGTTTTAAATCCTTTCATTTCCTTACCATAAAAACAACACATTTGATTATTTATTGGAATTACTAATTATTAACGTAGCGCATCTCAAATTGAAACTGAGGCAAACTGTTTTAATTAAACCCCACATAATTTATTTTTTCTTTAGCTTCTGAAAGTAAAAGCTTGTAATTTAATGTCCAATCTTTATGTAAAATATAAAACTTTTCTTTGCATTTAGGGGATTTCTTTTACATGAACGCTTGCATCTGGAACTAGATGACTTATCGATTAATACAGCTTACAGACTGGGTTTTTTAATCCTCCAAGACCTTTATTTTATTTTTTCTAAACATCCGTGCTCTTTCCACAGCGAAACCTCTCTATAACGATCTATAGCATTATTACTTTCTGTACCATGCACCTATAAGGTAAATAAAGCATTGCATTCAACCCAAAAGTTCCATATCCATATTTTATCGAAAATAGATGTTTTTCACCTTCTAAATTCAAACATTTAAGTTTAAGGTATGGTGCGCCTGCGGGGCGAATCAAGAAGTCAAATGCCAGGCAGACTTGGCATTTAAGTTCAGCGTGTTCCAAGGATGTGATGACAATTTTTAAAAAGTCACTGCGCACCAAAATAACCTTTGAATGGAAAAGTTTTCGAAATATTTAAGTTTTTCAAAAATGGCTCAAGAAATTTGGATTAAAATGCCTCATTTTAATATATTTTCATTAAA
Source organism: Mantis religiosa (assembly GCA_030765055.1). NCBI lineage: Eukaryota > Metazoa > Arthropoda > Insecta > Mantodea > Mantidae > Mantis > Mantis religiosa. The sequence continues at coordinate 98,027,475 of CM060951.1, read as the reverse complement.
AATGAAATGCATTTATTGAATATACTGGGAACACCCGCTGAAATCCTTTTTATTCTGAGTGACGTTTGCATAACTGGTAAACCGTAAGCAATAGATAAAATCTTGCCAGGCAAAAAATGTAGATCTTATTTGAGTTTACAACGTGTGTCAAGAATTTTGACGAGTTAAAGGCTTCCTAGACAATCCTTCATACTGGCTTTAAGTTTTCAACAGGTATTTGTACTTTTCTATTTTTATTCCGCTCCTGGTTATTCAAAAAGAACGGAATTTCAAGGAATTAACCTGATTTAAAAGAGTTGACTGTCACATATTACTAGTGCATTTAAGGGAAACATGTAACAAAACCTTTAACTGTTTATTTGGATGTAGGTATGCGAAGAGGATAGAAGAATGAACTTTTTAAGAAAGTGTTGTGAGATTAGATTTTTATTTTTATTTTCGCCTTATAATAATAATTTTTTGTAGTCCTACTATTTACTGTTAAAATCCCACTTATATTACTACACAATGAAATTTGGGAAGTTTCTGATAACAGAACGTCAAGTTCTAAAAATGCAAAACTTCTAAACGGTGACTAATTTTAGAAAAACACTGTAGATAAAAGTTTAAAAGTTTATTTTTGTTCGTGTAGTTATAACAAACGTTTCACAGTTTTCACGTTATCGGAAAACTTAATCCCCTGACATCAATATTCAACGAATTAGGGGTGACGCTGGGGAAAATGTAGGCTCCCTATCCACAAGTCCCCAATTTAAACATTTAGGACATTGAAACATAGTCTGTAACCATCGAGAAAAATAAATATTTTTCCATTGTTAATTATAAATGTCGTTGGTTAGTTTGAGGTTACAATGGATATACTTTTCTCTGCATGTATATTTTGTGCCCCGTGTTGATAGACCTAATTAAAATACACAGAAAAAAACAGCAAAACTTACTTTCACAATAGATACGAATAATTACGTAATTTGTAGCTGAAGTGGGAATGTTTTTACTACCGAAAATATTTTCACAAGCAAAATCCCTACGTCTACAAATTCTTTACATTATTTTACGTACAACCCTTTATTCTCTGTATAATGTTATCGCTCTCACACGTCTGCCCTTGCTGTTAATTTAATTCGCAGATGGAACTGGAAAATTCTGCAGCATCCTCCACACTCTTCAGATATTAGCTCATGTGATTTCGACCTTTTTGCGAAAATGAAATTACCACTTAAAGGAGTTCGCTTTAGAACCAGACAGGCAATTATAGCAGCAGTAGAGCAGTCTATTAGGATATTAGGACAACAATACGCTGTGAATGGCACTCTTTGGAATCCTGATGTGTGAAGGCGAGCTCATGTTGGAGGAGATTACTTCTAAGGGCTCTAAAAATGTGACTGCTTCAAAAATATTTTATTTGTTGTTAATTTAAATGTTGCCACTAATTATTGAATGACCTAAGTATACTGCGAGACTTAAATTAATATTGAAAATTAATTGCCGACACGTTGGCCATAGTAGCTCAAGGGTTAGAGCGGCTGGATGGCAACCAGAATATCCGTGGTTCAAATCCCGGCTATGGCATTGAATTTTTCAGTCTGACTCTACCTTTCCATACTTTAGCCTACACACGGCCAGTGTGAAAGAACAATTAATTTCCATTAATTGACCTAATAGTGGTTAACCATAAAGCCCGGGCCTTAAAGTACTTACATGTTGTAGGCCGCCATTAAGGTAGTTGTCTCATGTGTTTATGAGAACTCCTTAGTGGTTTACCGGGATAAGCATGAGCCAGTTGGAGAATTTAATGTTATGTCGACACGTTGGCCATAGTAGCTCAAGGGTTAGAGCGGCTGGACGGCAACCAGAACATCCGTGGTTCAAATCCCGTCTATGGCATTGAATTTTTCAGTCTGACTCTATCTTTCCTTAATTTAATATTGTTTATACGAGTATTTCGAATATATTGTAAATAACGTTAGAAGAAAACAAAGGTACCTTCTCATATAAAGACCACTACTTATAATTATCATTATTATCATTATTATTTTTTGTAATTTTACGTCCTCCAACGTTAAGTCATATCGGACGCTGAATGGAATTGGTGAAATGATGCTCAAATAAGCCCAGAGTCCATAGAGCTTAGAGTTACCCGACATTCGTCTTTCAGGATAAGGGAAAACCCCGGAAAAAAACTTATCCAGGTAACTCACCCTGACGGATATTCGAAATCGGGACCTCTTGAACGTAAGGCAGACATGCTACAACCACGCTACCGAGGTGGGCACCACTACTTAAGAAGTTATATTTGAAGCTGAAGGTTGTCTGTGTGTGACATATTGCACTTGTATCCATTTCATGCAGATTGACACAAAATGAAGTATGCAAGTGTTACTGCAATGTTGTCCCGTTTTTCCTTTAAGGCTTAAATAATTTAAAATAGTAGGTACCAAATCTGCGAAAAGGACGTCCTCAAATTTTCTATTATAGGAACATTTGAAAGAAGGCTTGAAGCTTTCCGGCAATGTGATTTGAATAGCTAACTCAACGTTATCGGTAAATGGTTCCAGTTTCCCTAGGGGAAACGTTGCTACGACTCCAAGGAATCTTTATTGATCAGGTTCTTGCGCTGTTACTGAGTTTTCTTCCTAGACTTCCTTCAAGATTCGGAAGCCTTGACTTAGCATTAGTTCCAGCAGAGCAGAGAATGGAAATGGCAGGATGGCACATTTCTGCTGGCAACCAAGCCACCAGAGCGTGCATGCGTATGGAAGAGTGCTTCCCGAAAGTGCCGCTGTGATAATAAACGGGGCGCATCGATCGCTAGGAGAGAGCACCAGTTTCTTAACACTGAACTTCTCTTTTATTCGCTAGTAGGCTTGTGCAGTGAGGACTCTGAAGTGCGTTTTCCACTATTGTGATAAAAGCGATTGATTATTATAAACGTCCTCTAAAAGCTGCAGAAAGTCTTCCTTACAAATCAAAATGGATCACTAACGCTTCTTTCGCCTTTATGGTATTTATACCTCAATGCTCTGTGGATTTGTCCTCTACACCGCTTAGCAAAGATACTAGAGGAATTGTCGTCGTGTTCTACCCAAAAGCTCCATACTGAATTTTCACACATATCTTGCAAAAGATCGAAACATTTTAGAAAAAATATCCGTGCATACTAACATAAAGCTTGATAAATATCAAATTTCAGGCCTTAATGTAAATCAGGAAAAAGGAAATGCGAGCTCTCTTTTACATAGAAATGTCCCAAGTGGCTTTAAAAGGTATTGATTAAATTCATAAAATATTTTATCTCTGATGAAATTTATACCTTCGAATTCTAGGAATTTCTCCTTATTTTGAATTAATTTTGCATTGTTTGGTATAAGCGGTAAATAATTAGAAATAAAAAAGTTTGCTATACGTAAAATGGTTAGCTCATTGAAAATAAATCACAATGTATCTCAAATAGCATGTTCGTATCATTAGACATGTTATAAGTATTAACGTTTCCATAGTTAGTCTGTCAATTAGCTCATATAATTCACATTAGTTAATTACCTTCTTTCTCTTCCACGACTTCAAATGTAACAAAACAATGCCGACTAACGAAATTAGTCTGTGTGGATGAGTATGCGTAGGTTGTTTTTGTTCATATTGTGAATAACGAAATACATGTTAATTAAGGGTGTGTCTTTTAGCATTTTTATAATTAACATAATATGAATAGAAGAATTATATTTTATATGGTTATAATAATGTATAAGAGGTATTTGAAGTTGCAATCTTGCAGATGTCACTCTTTCCTTACACAAGATTTACAGGAACTTAAGTTGCACCATAAGAGAAGAAAAATGATATTTCCCTTGGAACTAGTAAAGCTAAACAGGATATTATTGCTTAATTGTAGTTTATTGTGGTTTCCTTTTAATAATTCGAATCTGATCTTCAGTAACAGTATAATGAATAATCAAAAAGTAACTCAATGTCATTACCGGAAGTTTTTAAATATTAATTACAAACACTTTCTGCAAATGTAACCCGCTTTATGAAATTCCTTTAAGAAATTACGTGAACATTTTTACATTCCATTTTCATCTGGAGTGATTCATTCATATGAATTTCTCAACCTTTGACAAAGGATGTATCATATGAGTTTTGTTATACGTATGAGAGGATATATGGCCCGCCTCGTAGCGTAGATGGTAGCGTGCCTGCCTCACGTTCAAGAGGTCCGAGTTCGAATCTCGGTCAGGGTGAGTTACCTGGATAAGGTTTTTTCCGCAGTTTTCCCTTATCGTTAAAGAAGAATGTCAGGTAGCCTTAAGCTCCATGGACACTGGACGCATTTGAGCATCATTTCACCCATTTCATTCACCGTCCGATATGCCTTAAAAAATAGAATATGCCGCAAGTACATGGGCACATAGGTTAAGGGTCAAATCCTGTGCAAATTTAATCCGAAAAACTCAGAGGCAAAATACTACTTCGCAGCAGCGGAGCTACAAAAACATCTATTTTGGCCCTACTAATACTCGTAGTAGCGGAATTTGGCCCATTGACTATATCATTAGATTAAAGGCTAAAGATGTCACTTACTAGCTAAAGAAGGAAGAATATTTGAATACTTTTAAAATTATGGGAAGAAGATGCAGTACTAAGAAAGAAGTGAAAAATGATTTATTACGGGAATGGCGAGAAGAGTGAGATAATGCACACGTAGGAAGAAGAGTAAATTATTTATTTCCAGACATTGAAGAGAGGCTAAAATTGGAACAAATTAAATTATTAAAAATTAAATTATTTTATTTTTATTTTTACCCCTGACAAAGTCACATGTATCTGTTATATACTGTAGTACCCTCAAAATAAGTACTTCTGCTCATGATACATTACTCACGAAGCATGATTTCAAAATATATTGTTTCACTCATATGTATTTTCTGTTGTGAAGTTAGCATGCCTGACTTATAATCAAGAGATTCGAGTCTGCATGTGTTTAGGGTAAGTTATCTGGATAAGTTTTATTCGGGAGTTTTCCCTCGAAACTTTAGCCATATCATAAGTTAATAGCTGGCGAAAATGGATGTCAGGTAACTAAGCTCTATGTACCCTGTTCAATTAAGCGTTGCTTCACGCATTTCATTCATCGCCAGCTATTACCTACGTTGAAGGAGGTTTAATAAATGTATTTTCTACTCATCGTTTGCAAATAAACAAGGTATCAAACTTTTTTAATATAACATTCACACACCATTCTTATGAAAGGCCCAAACCCGGCCCATCGAAATAAACATTATTCCACAGACAGAAGTTACAAAGCGGATATTGAAATTTGCCGCAAAAGCATTACGTATACGTAAATATTTAGAAGTTAATGTTATAATAATCTTATTTTAAACAGATGTGCATGAGGCCTACGCTTTTCTAATCTATTTTTCTAATCTTTATTCCTTCCAAATGTTTTTAATATTCTATAAAAAGGCAAGAATTTTTTTAATTTATTTACTGAAAATTCAAAATACTCTTTAGATCATATCGATATTCAAAACAAATAACTTTAATCCGAACTGTTTCGTAAATTTTAAGACATTAAAACATATCGATAGATGTTACATGTAAACAAATTAATTGGTTGGAATTTCAAAGTGTTTTCCTAGAATACTTGAAGGATCCTTGATTGAAATATGGAACACAATATTTATCCAACCTTTAATTTTTCAGTTATGTTCAAAAATCACACACATAAACAATAGCAAATGAAGAGGTCGTGCAAAAAAAAAACCTTGTTTTTCTTCCTGTGTATTTTTATATCAGCATTTGAAGAGATTGCTGCTCTTTCTTTATCTACTATAGCCAGGCAACAGAGCAACTGTGATTACGGTTTTTTTACTTATTTTTTCAACCTAATTTTAAGGTATTGATGAGGAAGTTCTACTGTTCGAAATTTTCTGTAGAATAATGCACCTTTTTGCTTAAATTCAGTATCATGGTTCATCTATTCTAAAGTATTGTATATGTAATAGTATTCTATAAAGTGCATATACCTGCACTAATCCCACATATTTCACTGTAATTGTTCGTTTTGCTAAAATCTGTTCCTACATATCGATCGATACGTACGTACTATCCGAGCAACATGCAATACATAGATTATAGAGTCATTTCAAAATAGTGGACACTGTGACTAAGATACTCGTACAGCTCCTCAATTATTACTAGAGAGGAAAGGATTAAAGTCACTATGGACGATGTCCAACTTTGAGATAACATCCTCTTTTGGTAAGATTCCAACAGCGTGATCCATATGTTGTGCATTTGCAGCTGTTCTCTCTCTTTTGGAAGACTACTTGTTTTAACCTCGTGAATCGTCCAATGTCGCTTACGTAGAAGTAGTGTTCTTTCACCCTAAAATTTGACACTACTCAGATTCCTCTATAAATATACTTCTTGAGTTACTCTAGCCTAAGAAAAATTAGTTTTATAAAATTGTTTTCGGTTGTAAGAAACAGAGAAAAAGAAAGAGAGGGAGAGAAAGAGAGGGAAGGAAGAGGGAAGGAAGAGGGAAGGAAAGAAGGAAAGAGGGAAGGAAAGAAGGAAAGAGGGAAGGAAAGAAGGAAAGAGGGAAGGAAAGAAGGAAAGAGGGAAGGAAAGAAGGAAAGAAGGAAAGAGAGAGAGAAAGAGAGAAAGAGAGATGAGAGAAAGAAAGAGAGAGAGAAAGAAAGAGAGAGAGAAAGAAAGAGAGAGAGAGAGAAAGAAAGAGAGAGAGAGAAAGAAAGAGAGAGAGAGAGAAAGAAAGAGAGAGAGAAAGAAAGAGAGAGAGAAAGAAAGAGAGA